>BCLG01003617.1:31984-44969 GCA_001602295.1 Zoysia matrella
GTTAACTATCACAACTTCATCTTCAACATCAACAGCTTCACCTGTGTTCATAAAGGTTGACAATTTCAGAAATGATATTCACAAAAAGAACTACAGGAAGGCAACTAACAATACATCATCTATATAATGTCTTACCAAGAATAGTAATGAAATGATATTCACAAAAAGAACTACAGGAAGGCAACTAACAATACATCATGTATATAATGTCTTACCAAGAATAGTAATACCAAGTTTTGCATTGTAGTCACCTTCACCCTGGGTTCAGAAAAGAACTTTCATTATATGAACTATGGAGCTAGTATATGTGGCCAGAAGAAAAAATTCAATGAAGCTCAACTATCTGCATGCAAGTTTGAAAGTGGAACTGCACGAGGAACCACATTCAGGGAAAGTACTTAGATGTCTGAACAGTTTAGAAGATGACGTTAAAAGTCAACGACAACAAACAATTAAAAAACAGAGGGAAGGTAAAAAGAATCAACTGGAAAATAGAAATTGCTCAGCAAAGTTTAAATTTCTACTCCTATATGAACAGGGATGAAAAACACAGTAAGGATTTCATCTGATTCAGCATAGGAGGGGAAAAATAAAATAAAATCGTAAGGGAAAAGCTTGCCTGTACACGTGACCATTTTCCTATGGATGACTTCCAACCCACGATTGAATGTATAACAACTGCATTCTCCTGTCACCAGAAAAAGAATGACCATAGGCTATCCATGCTCCTAAACAAGGCTTATCACTTGGAAGACAGGAAATAAATAACAACCATAATTTCAACATCATCCAGAATAATGCAATTGATAAGCCTGGCACCAGCTCCAACACGTGCATTTGCTGATATTGAGACATTGGGACCAATCTGTTTATAAAATATCAGAAAACAGGGTTAGCTACATCTTTTTCTTAATTAAACTTCTATTACAAAGGAAAAGCTCTTATTTATCTATCAACTAGCTATGACTGATCCAAATCGTGCCAATTTATGTTCAAGAAATAGGTATTACCTTTGAAGTTGGATGCACCTTTGCAGATGGATGGATGTACACATCACCTACAATAGTGGCACTCCTTGCGCCATCCCCAGAGGCTAAAAGATTGGGAGAGGTGTGACGAAACTGAGATAGATATAGCCCAGAGCATCTCAGTGACATCCTACTCAACATGAAACACAGGTTAAACAAATCCAACGACCAAAGCTAGAAAGATAAATGAAGAATATTTGAGTACCCTGGTGTCTTGATTTGTTCCCAAAAATCAAGTGTCTGGTATGTGTAGAGTTCCTTCTTCCCCGCAAGAGGAGATAGAATGTCTTGATCTAACCTAACATAGTCTGCTGGAAGTGCCCTGTTCACATTAGGTTAACACAATGATTAGTGTTCAAAGAACAACAACAACAAAGCCTTTTAGTCCCAAGTAAGTTGGGGTAGGCTAGAGATGAAACCCCAGGGAAGCAAAGCACAAGAAGAAATAAAAAAAGGCGAAAGGAAGGAAAGAAGAAAAATAAAATAAGACAGAAAGATGGGAAAAGGAAAAAAAAACTAATGGGAAAAATGTGGAGAAGAAAAAGGTAACAATCACAGACAGGCAAACAGGTTTATTAAATAAAGAAATATGCATGAAAACGAATAAAAGTTATACTCCTATCACAGAGACATACTTGGTTGCTGACTGAAGAGCTTCAAAGCTAGATACACGGCGCAGATTGGCTGAAAATAGCATTTATAAGTATTAAAGTTTCTGTGGTAATTAGTAAATGTTAATAAAGAGAACTCAGAAGAGTATGTAATATCTAATTCACTAGAGGCAATGTATTTTCAGAGGATCCAGTTTCGAACTAGCAGCACATATATGAATATAAGCATTGCAAATAATTTATTTTGACATGTATCAAGAATAGAAGAAATTTTCCATCTATTTTTAAGAGAAGTTCCATTTGAAGTGATAAACAAAACAGACGTAGTATTGCACATAGTTGATAAGCAGAGAAAGGTAACAACAGATAATACCTCTGTCTTTTTTCTGTCTTAAGACATCCTCAATGGCACTGAAGATGTTGGGAGTAAAAATATACACACCACAGTTTATGAGATCACTCACCTATAGATTGATAAACTGTGTTAGATATATCAGCTACGGTAATTACTGACTGACGATCAAACAGTCTCGCAAAGTCTCCACTGCAAAATAGAAGCAAACCAAATACTAATAATTTTCAGAACTGCACTCACAAAAGTCTCTGGCTTCTCTGTATAATGTAGCAGTTCGTTCGTCTCAGGATCAGCTACCAACTCCCCAAATTGGTTCGCTGACTCTGCTGATACCTGATGAAGTGTTTTGGAATCATATCACAAGTGAGAATGAACTAATGATGTCAGAAGCCTCAAACAGACTGTGCATGAGAAATACAATCATCGATCAGCAAATGTTTTACCATGTTTTCTCATACCTTATTGACTAGTAAAGTACCCATTCCACCATAATTTTTATGGGCCTCTGCAATAATAAAAAGTGATAAGAGTCTGTTACTAGAATCTGACACAAAAAAAAAAGGAAAACAAAAAATTGAAAGGCAATACAATGATGCATCATAAAATCATATTCCAGACAAAATAAGACAATGCTTGTTAAATGTACTAGATAATGGCATTGAGCATGCCTAACATACCTATTGATTTTTCTTAGCAACAAAAATATAGACGGCAACTGAAGTTGAGTTCAGAAGTTTATAATGTAACATTTTAGCAAGGTACTGGACTCAGATAACTTTACATGTACCCACAAATGAACTAATAACTAGCTCCTACCAAGAAGCTTGCAAGTTCAGTGTTGAAATATAAGAACAAGTTCCAACTCGACATTAACCACAAGCAGATACCATATCAGTAGCCATAACCCGAAACACAAGAACAAGCTCATGTAATGATCTCTGATATTGTGTTCAATGCTTGTGTCAGATAAAAGGAAGGTGACTAAGACCATGAAACACGATCATCAATCTGTCAAAAGTGAAATAGTAAAGGCAAAGTGTTGCAAGAATAGCTTCAGACAGTTGATAACCTACCTAGCATTTCCGGCAGGGGAAAGCTAGAACAGACATCGCAGTTCAGCAAAACTATATGAGACTGCAAAGTCACAATCGAAGAATAGTGAGTACTCCATTTTTGCATTTTAAAATGATACTATGTATAATAATCAAGTAAGAGCACTAGGGCTGACCGGACTGTCCTCCATGATGTAATCCCTGAAGCTGTAGAGTCCACCAGCCGACCCATGAGGCTTATCCTCCCTAAGGTACCTGATGAAATTAAGCACGCACTGTCAACGTCACCGCTCTGACATCCAGAAACCGAAACGTACCTCAGCTGAAAGTCTGAAACCAAGCCGACCCACCCAATCGGAAGCAATCACCAGGGCAAGGAACGAACCTGACAGGGATCCGGAGCTCGTTGGAGATGGACGAGACGTAGAGAGCGAACTCCCGCTCCTCGTAGAACCCGACGAGGTATATCTGCGCCAGGTTGGGGATCTGCAGCGGCGGGATCCAAGAGCTCATCTCACACGAACCGCACACATCGAAACAGACACACCACGATCCCGCAAAGGGGAAGGGAGGGACTGGCGGCTCACCCGGCGGCAGGCGGAGATCGGGTGGTGCACCATGGGCTGGCCAGCGAGCGGGAACAGCGGCTTCGGCACGTTCAGCGACAGCGGCCGGAACCGCGTCCCTGCACCCAACGAAACCAGAACCAGTCAGTCAGACCCGCGCGGTGGAGGGGATTCGAGCCTTCGAGGTGCGCGAAGCAGATCTAGCGGGAGCACTGACCTTTGGTTGGGCCGCCGACCATGATGACCGCGACGACGCGCTGCTCGGAGCGGGCCATAGCTGCCTGCTCTGCTCCGCTTCGCGCGATGCGGGCGTGCGGGGCGCGGCGAGGAGAGAGGGTGGTCGAGATTTACGGCGAGTCGGCGAGGGGATTTGGAGCGGGAGCGTGGACCGCGGGTTTTTTAGAGGCGGGCGATCAGATGAGACGAGGAGGAGAGGGGCGGGAGCGCGCGGCCACGCGGGGGCTGTGCGTGCCGTCGGTGCGGTTGGCGGAGGCGAGCGGTACGGCGAGCGCATCATCCCATTTTCCCGTTCTGACTGATGAGTTGGGTGACTCGCGGAGTCCGTGCGGGGCGTGATGGGATCCGTGCCTGATGCGGCACCGGGGTGCGGGCAGGTTGGACTTGTGACGAACTGGCAGAGCAGAGGTGAAGCGTGAAGCTTCTTTTCTCTTTTCTGGGAGCGTGTGCGGGGGTCGCTGCGGCTTTGCGGAATATTCCAGCTAGAGAGCGAGGATATACCGGCAACCTTAAGCAAAAAATGTAAAAAAAAAAAATCCTTTTGACTCACTCGAGCTCTCATGATTCACACTTTTGCTGGCTCATGCTACCTTTTTCTCACAATACATTTACGTGAAGACCTCCTGAATTTTTGAAATAGAGTATATTGGCATCGCACTGACCGGAGAAAATAAGTACTTACTTCATTCACAAATATAAATTATTTTAACATTTAAAATTTATTTTTTAATATATATTATTCTCATTTTTTAATATATTTTTCTCTCTTTTCAATACACTTTCTTTCTTCTCAATAAATATTTTTTTCTATTTTTTTTTAACTCATTTTATGTGAACCATACTTTTTTTTTAATTTCTATGTCTAAAGCTAGAAAGATCTATAAAATATGAACAAAGACAGTACTAAATGTACACTCCAATTTCCTACCATATCGTCATTCTAACGTTGAATTTCAAACTCGAATGGAAGGAAACGATGGGCCAACGGAAACAGGAAACGATGGGCCAACGGAAACAGGTACTGAATGCCCTGAGTCACCAATGGACCAACCGATGATTGCCTGTGGCGTTTCCCGTGGCATCGCACTTCCCTTTCTTGAAGCCACCGCAACCAGCCGCGACCGCATCCTCAATTACGAGGACGCACCACCCGAAACGCCACGCCACCGTTTCATTCTAAAATCTGGCAGCCATCGCCCATCGACCGACAGGATCGAGCTCTCCCCCTCCCATTTCCCCATCCTTCTTTCGTCCTTCGAGCTTCCAGAAGCTTCCACGCCATGGCCACCGACGAGCTCGCCGCCGCTCCCGCCGCTGGGGCCGATTCCGCGGCGTTCTCGTTCAGCATCTGGCCGCCGACGCAGCGCACGCGGGAGGCGGTGGTGCAGCGCCTGGTGGACACGCTCGTCGGGGACACCGTCCTCTGCAAGCGCTACGGCGCCGTGCCGGCCGCCGACGCCGAGACCGCGGCGCGCGCCATCGAGGCCGAGGCCTTCGACGCCGCGGCGGTCGCCGGTGGGGCCGCCGCGTCCGTGGAGGAGGGGATCGAGTCGCTGCAGTTCTACTCCAAGGAGGTCAGTCGCCGCCTCCTCGACTTCGTCAAGTCACGCTCCGCGGCAGCCAAGGCCGAGACGACGTCCGTGGACTCCATAGCCGCCGCCGCCGCGGAGCCGCAGGCCACGGCGTGAGCCTGCGACATCCACATTTCGTTTGCGTTGCCTCGCTAAATGTTGCATCTAGAGTTGGTGTTGCTGGTTTATGGATGTACTCCTATCTGGTTACATTTTGTCAGTCTTAGCGACGCTTGTGTTCCTTTTTGTTGAATGAATTTTGTTCCACTAGTTGCAGTGAGGATCAGGAATGAAACAGTTGCAATGAGGATCAAGGTTTGATTCAAGTTTGCATCTGCACTAAAAATTAATTCTAGTTCTAGTACATTATCTACGTGGTTCACTGGTTCCGTAGTGCTGAATTGTGATTGAATTGATTGAAATGGCAACAGGTTGAAGGATACAGCTTGTGTATCGTTCTGTAATCTGACCAGCAGGGATCTGCACTCCGAAGGAAGTGTAGTGTATGGTGAAATGAGATTATGTGAAAGTGCCATGTTCTCTTGTGCTATGATCATCATCAAAGCTCTCCTTGTGTGCAATGTGCAAGCATTGGTTATCTGTCAAACTGTCAAACAGTTATAACAATCCAGTACACCACCAAGAATCATCTGAAATCACTCCACTATATCTTGTCACTGCGTTTTCCTCAGAAGAATTAAGCCTTACTCTTCAGTTACTATAAATCCGACTATGTAAATTTCAACTGCCCTTTTGCAAGAAACTTTTTTCCAGCTAATACTTTGCAATGCTAATGACAGATTTTGGATTATACTATAAGCAACCTTCCAAATGCAAACAAGCCGATATTGAATGGTAAAGAATAATATATGCCACATTCCAGCGAACCAAATCTCACATCAAAGCAGCAATTCTAGAACTTGAACAGCGAATATAGAACAAAACATTTGTAAATCACATGGCTGTTCAAGAGACATAAGTTCATTCGTCACAGCTAATTTAGAGTTTTAGACTTATAACATGTCTCCTTCAATTCATTAAGTGCACACACAGGTAGCAACAATATAACCTCTTTTACTAGGCGCATTCCACCCACATCTCAAATTGCTTGAAAACTTTCTTCAACACATTTGGCTGGGGAAGTTGCATTCTAGCATTGATTGAACCATAGACAGGAGGTTCAAGGGTGTAATTTACAATGAACAATCCTACCATTAACTGAACAGGTAAACATAAGGCAAGGGCTGAACACTGCTACAGCCACATGGTATTGTTGAAAAAGGGAAAAAAAAAAAGAAACCAGTTGCTACATAACAAGAAAGGGTGAGGGCATGCTACACTGGAACTCGTTTTCCTCTGTAGCGGTCAAGGAACTGCATATAAAAGGGAAAGCTTACTTCAGATTAAATGCATCAGACAAAGTGTAAGCCTCTAGTCTCAGGCAAAAGGAGTGAGTGTTCTGAACTCCTTACCGATGTGACAAATGGTTGTTGAAAAATCCATCCGATGATAGGAATCCTTTGCAGGAAAACAGCAAGAGTTGGCCAGAATCCACTGCAATTGAATCCAAGTTAGCATCCATGTACCAATAAAACTTTTGACACAATGTTTGTAAGGAACACATTCGTTTTGCAGATAAATGTGAAGACTTTAGAGTGACAAATCAAAATCAAATTGCAGATTGCTCAAAAGAAAACAAAAAAGAATCATACAACCTGAAGAGTACAACGAAGCCATATGCCTCTAAAAGCATGCCAATAAAAGGCCACCCAATGAGAACAAGGAAAAAGCCAGCACCAAATGAGATAGTACCCTGTTTCATTACAGCAGATTGTTAGATATCACATATTCAAAGAAAATGATACATAAGAAATACAGTTTTTCCAAACCTTGTAATTCTTAGGTTTGGTAAAGAATTGCATTGTTGATTTCAGGCCAATTGTCAAACCCAAACCTGACAGGAAGAGAATCTGAAAAGTGCCATGAGAAAAGAAGCAACCATATAACAATCAGACAGAGTTGACTTTAGGACCTCACAAATTCAAAGAAAAAAACATTAAACAACAAAATGTACATTTCCCATCGCAATAAGGCCCTTGTCAAAGAAGAAGATGATTCCCAGGAAGGAGAAGAATACTCCAAAGCCTGTCAGGCCTAGCCCAATCTCTGTTCAGACAAAAATCAGAATTCAGCAAGTCAAAAATCAATAAGCAGACTGATAAATTAAGAGATATAGACACTGCAACAGTTTGTTATTGAACTTTACAACATCATACAATATGATGATCCATTACAAATGAGTACATTTTACATGGGTTTTGCATTCAGATACAATCCTAGAACTTAGAAATAATGAAGTGAGATTTGCCAACAAACAGCATCAGGATCAAGGCAGAAAAAAGCTACTTTATAACTGAAGAGTGTAAGATAATGGCTTAATTTCTGATCTATATTATTACATTATTTTCAACTTTGTTGAACTAATACACTATCGCTAGAAGTTGATCAGAAAATGGTTCAGGCTATCAATGTGATTTTATATTGTACTAGCCGTCATAGTATCCTGTAACTAGTCCCACTCTATGGAGGTCAGCCAACACTACACTGTTTTAAGTAATGAATCATAGCCTAACCTCAATAGCTATAAAGGCCTTCTTTGCTTCTGCTAGAAGGCTAAGTGAAATTGACTCTGGTTTCTAATGTTTATATTTGCAAGCACCATAACTTAGTGAAGTGCTCATCCAAGATTACCATATCACATACAACCCCAGTATTGCAAATTCATCAGTTTAAAGATGAAAGGACAGAGGTGAGTGACCCTTCTACCCACAAATGCATCGCAAAATTGAGAATAATAAATAACTGGTGAATTCCTGAAGTATCATGATTGAATGACCAATTTCAATTCCTGAAGTGTCAGTCAGAAGTATAAATAATTTGAGATAAACATTAAACGACCAAGTTCAGTACACATAACCATTCAGTGATGTCGCCAATAGAAAAAATGGAATTAAGAATGCTGAGTGCGTACTCTTAAGATCATTCATCTCGAAGGAAACCATGGCGACGAGGCGGATCTACCAATATGGCAGGGTATAGCGGCCGCCCTACCTAACCGCACTGTTTCACCCCGAGTCAGGACGCGGCGCGGGCCGGGGGGGTGGGTGGGGGGGGGGAGGTAGCGGCGGCGCCGGCGGGGGGGGGGGGGGGGGTGGCGGCGCGGGACGGAACGGGGCGGCGCAAATCGGATCTGGGAGGAAGGGCTCCCGGAAGAGGGAAAGAGAGCAGAGGCGCGTGCGGCGGGGAGCCGGATCGACTGACTTCGACCTCTCAACGTGTCAGATCGAAGTTGGCGGAAGCCACCGTCCACACGCATCGGACGGCAGCGGCTGAGTGAGAAGTGTTGTCTAGCGGGCCGCGTTGCCAGCGTCTGGCCTAACCCGTGCCGTAAAGCATATCTAAAATCACATTCTTTTTTCTTTTTTAAAGAATTCAAAAGTTGACTTTAGGAAGTTTTAAAATAAGACTGATTTAAATATATATATAATCTATTTTAACTGGAAACATTAAAACATATTATACAGATAATCAATTACCCCTCTTCTCTTCTAAAAGAAATTCCGTGCCCATTTAACTTTGACAAATAATTTATATAGTTTTGATTAATTTTGGCTTTCTGGAGGATATCTTTATTAGGAAGAGTGGTTTGTTGAGTCTTGGGGATTTAAGGATGTGGCTGTGATTAGGGCGCAAATTTTGAACAGCTGCTGATGCCCATGAGTTTATCGGACTGCAGATAATCCGAGGAAGAAACCGAGCCGTTCCAAAGTGCAGATTTTGCTGCGACTGGTGAAAATGATACTGTTGAGAACAACGAACCGACGGTTTTCATGGTTTTTTTCCCCGCTGCCTCATGTGTCAGATTAATTAGTCATAGCTCAATGTTTTATCTTAATTTCTTCAGAACAAGAGTATTTCCTGAATATGTTTAAGAATGCATTAGAAACAGTTACTCCGAAAAGAAGCATGGCAATAATGGTGATCATGTTGGGAGAACGTAGTAGATTGTTTCGAAAACAGTTTGGCTGTGCCTCCATTCTTCAATCTTGTAGTAGCATACAATCTACAGCCAATAAGTGTTGTAACTGCACCTCACGATTCATTTTGCCTAGACGACATAGGCATCCTAAACCACCGCAAAGGAGTACGTCAGCAATGAACACAATTTTATAGGACCTAGAAGGCCAGAACTAATCTAAAACTTTATCCAAAAGCCAGAAATTAGGTAATCTTGCCACCAACAATTCTCTAGGAACTACTTCGACCGATAAGCAAGTCACAAGCCACCTTGCAGCAAGTCATATGTAATCAGTTCGGCCTCATGTTAGTAAAAAAACCCTTCAGATGGTGGCGTGTGCAGATCAGATGCAGGCCCTCCCTCACCAGAGCTCAGAATGACACTCGCCCAGTTTGATGATCTGTGCACGATTCTTGAAGGTATTCGGTCACTATCTTCCCCTCCTGATGCTTCATATCCGTCGCTTGATGATCTGGTAAACTCAATGCTCTTGTTGGTTGGATGTGGCATGACTCCTTGCATATCATCTGCCGTTGACGAAGAAATACGGAAGGGGTGGAGATCAGGTGAGTCAAAACTACTTTCAGGTGATGAGGCAACATTTCTGGTGGATGCAGCAGTGCTTGGTTGGAAAGCACTCCTCGCTTCAAGCTGCAACGGGGCTAAACTGCCGGAAATTTCCATGCCTGCATCGCTGAAGTTGCTTTCGGTGCCGCTTGCAGATAAAGTTGCGATGGGGTCCAGAGAAAGCTCAGCTGGGAAACGCCCCCTATTGTCAGGTCTTCTCTTGCTACTGGGCTTATGATCTGGTTTACTGCCATTGTCTGAGGCATCATGTTTAGCAATTGGTTTCAGAATTTTGGATTTCTTCCTTGCCTCCGCAGCTACCTTAGAAACTTCCTCTGCATTAAGGCGTGCCAGAGTCCATGGACTGATTTTTACTGTTCCAGTTTTTCTCCTCGCTCCTTCCTCTTCCTTAGTTTTCTTACTTCCTGAGCTCTGTGACACACCAACCTCTGGAGGAATGACATCAAACTGTGAAAGAATGGTGCAAACAGTAAGAATAAACTATTAAAGATGAGGAAGAATAATGGTTATTGCATTTTTTTCATTTGTTTTTTTTAATAATAGAACCTGACTGTTTAGGAACCCTTTTGTTCACCCCTCAACATAAGCAGCTTCCTGAATTTGGAGAACATGGGTGAATCTAGCTAGCTAGTCACTACCGGAAATACAGTAATTATAAAATATTTCTAACAAGCGACTAAATGAG
Organism: Zoysia matrella; assembly: GCA_001602295.1. Taxonomy (NCBI): domain Eukaryota; kingdom Viridiplantae; phylum Streptophyta; class Magnoliopsida; order Poales; family Poaceae; genus Zoysia; species Zoysia matrella. The sequence continues at coordinate 42,756 of BCLG01003617.1, forward strand.
TGTTACTTGTTTCAAAACAAATTTTACTGACTTCATGAGGGCATGTATAAATTCAATGAATTGAAAGCAAGAACATCATATGTAACTATGTAAACAGTCATCTTCAAACATAGCATCATTTGGTTTCAGGTACCTTTATATAATTGTGAGCCAAATTAATTAGATCCTAGCATATGATCCATGTTTCAGTTGTTTTTATAGAAATGTGTCATAGTCATGCACCTGGTCTTCCAGGAATAGTCGTGGTGGAGTGCACCATGAACCACGATGTAGTGGTCCAAAAGAACTGGCTGTGCTAAATCCAGTAACAGAGCTAATGATGGACATTTGTGGACTCTGGTGTCCAGGAACTTCTAATTGATCCTCCTGCTCTCTCAGAGCAATGATGTAATCATATGTGCTGATTCCCTGCAAAAAAACAAAAAGAAAGTATAGAAATCCAGTCTCCAGATCTTTGTACTGTAATAGACATTTCTACTGTTCCTCTTGAAGATAGTAAACTCTTTGACCAAACCAAAGTCAATCATAGCAATTCATTGTTTGCATGTGACTTATTTAAATTGGAAATGTGAACAAACAATCAACTCCTGTGCTAAAGGCAACGAGGCAGAGAAATATTGATTGTTATTTTCTCTAGTTATGGAGTAAATAAGTTTCTTTAAAGCAGGCCAGTAACCATGCAGCAGATCAAAAAAATAGTAGCAATCTAGCATGCCATTTTATGGGGAAAGATCAAAAGGATACAGGAGATGAACTAAACACAAATTGCAAGCATAGCTATATATGCTATTATTCAAGGCTTCTTAAATTAATCTCAAGACCAACTTACTTTCTTGACAAGAAGGACATGGAAGCATAAAAGTTGTGCGAGTGGTATGGTTGCAACCATTGCCAATATGGTGCAAGTTGCCTGCAAAGTAAAAGATTGTGTTATTGATAATTGTAAGACGTTTTCCAAAAACATCACGTCATCTTTTATGTTCCAATAAATATTTAAGTGAAGAAAAAATATACAAAGAAAAAGGATAAATACTAGTATCACTTACCACAACAATTACAAAAGCTACAGTTGAAAAGCTACTTCCCAACTTTATTATGATCTGCCTGGAGAACTCCCCTCGCTTCAAAATGCAGAGAATCAGCACGAGGACCCCTGTCAGCCACTGCACCACAAGCTGGTTCAAGGTTTACCGATCCATTAGAGGTCTGTCAATGATCTAAGATAAAAAGGACAAAACAGCCAACAAATGCAGGTTGTCACTTGATCACAGATATGGAAATGCTAGTACACAAGGGCTATTACATACATATTATTGATGCAATGCTCCTTAAATTCCTATTCTTGAATTTTGTTAGACTACTTAGAGATCCACGCTTACCAGGACAACAGCAGAAGCCATTAGAATGAAGAACCCTGTATAGTTCCTTTTCCCAATGCAGTTGTTAAGCCACTACAAAAGAGCATAGACAGCAGGTTAAATAAGCTTATTTTTGCCCAGAAAAAAAGAAAATATTTCTTGTGAGGAATGATACTTCTAAGTATCAGTGGAAATGTCGAGAAAAATAAATCTTACTCTGCAATGATGATCAAAACCATCGACACACTTGTCACACACCCTACAATGTTTACTGTTCTTCAAAACCTGCATAATGCCCATTTTCAAAACCTCAAAATAGCATCCAATTCCTATAGGAGAATAATTTATGGTATTTTTTCATAAGATATGGATAAATTATAGGCACCACAAAGCAGCATATGAACCTACACAAGAATAGCAACATAATACCTGATATATAAGTCTAAAAAACACCTCATCATCATTTAGGGCATAACTAGATAGATGGAAAAACATTATTGGTAATAACTGGAAGCCATTAAACACATAGGCCCTGTTTGGCGCCGCTTGTGACGCGGCTTCTTCACAAAATTAATCGATTGTCATCCCAAACGATCCGCTTCTCGAGCCGCGTGAAGGAGAAGCGCGTCCCAAATTCTACACAACGTGGACGAAACGCAGACACGGGGTTCCACCCGGTTCTGGCTGCTTCCGTGGGTGCGACGCCCGCTGCTAGGAGGCCTCCCACCGCGCACTTGGAGCCTCCAGCCCCTATCGCTCGGAGCTGTCGACGCTTGGATGCGGCGCCACTCGAAGCCACCCGCTTCTCGGAGTCCTCGGCCGCCATGGCTCTGTGGCCGCCGTTGGGAGTCGCGTG
>BCLG01003618.1:0-13458 GCA_001602295.1 Zoysia matrella
TCTTCGGGGCGGCGCGAGGTGCAGTACCCGGCGCCTTTGCACGCGGGCGGAATAGGGCCACGGGGCCGGATGCTGGAGCCGCAGCCAGGAGGAGACCCAGTAGCAGCCCTGCAGCTGGGGCGCCATCGAGCTACGTGGGGGGTACAGCCTCTCCTGTGGAGGGCACACCACGAGAACGGCAGCGAGGTCGACCGAGGGGCCGGCAGCAAGAGTTGCGTTATTGAGCGCCGAAGATCGCAGGTGGCCCGTCGCGGGGATAAGAGTACCAAGGTTCGGTTTAAAGGCTCCGAAAACCGGGGATGGGCCGGTTTAGCAGGTTTTCATAAAATTGGGAAAATTGAAATAGTAAATCGTAAAAAATCAGAAAAATTTAAAATCAAAATTTTGACAGAAAATTGCTCAGTTTTTCCGTTTTTTCACTTCCTGGTTTTTAAGATTTACTATTTTTAAATTTGATATCAAATCGGTTTGAGCAGTTTTTTATCGATTTTTTCGGTTTACCGCTCAATTTGACTGGTTTACCGAACGGTTTGATCGATTTTTAAACCTTTATTTTTTTTAAATTTATTAAACCAAAAATTGATCAAGCGATAAATGTGAGCCACACCGTTTTCACCGGTTTTATAAACCTTGTATAAGACTAAGTAAAGGAGGCGCACGGGTTCAGCCTCATTTGGATCGGAGAATTTTTTTTCGTTTCGGTTCTGTAAATCTTGGATAATACTAGTAAGGGAGGTGCCGTGTTCAACCTCATTTGGATTGAAAGATTTTTTTTATTATTTTTTTAAATTTAACTGATTGTAAAATTTTTATAAATTTTTTCGTAAAATTTTTATGTTCCAAATAAGCCCTTACTTGTTTGGATGCTACAGTTTCTAGAAATCCTTGAAAATTCCAAGATCTCATTACCACATTTTTCTACTGTTTTATGGAAAAGTTATCACAATTTTCTATTGTTTTATGGAAAAATTGTGATGTAATTTGGAGAGTGAAGGATTTGCTATCTTATTTTTTATCAAGAAGGTTAATATGTTTAAACTCTTGTCCTAAATAAGCATCTAAGTATGGTTTGAGATATTCAAATGTATATGTGTAACTATTTTGATGTATTTTTGTTCGTGAATTGTACAAATATTATACTGATGCATCAGTGGCGTTGTTATAAGCTCCTAGTTAAGCACAAGGTCATAGAAATCTACGCTTTATTGTTTATAATATAAAAGAATAAGTCTATATGACCTCCTCAACTATGAGGATAGATGCACTTCACAAAATAACTTTTAAAACTGATACTAACCCTCTAAACTATTGAAAACTATCTAAATTACCCCTGGCGGTTTAAAAAACGGTTTTACTATTCATAGTAGATCTATTTCACTCTCTCAACTATCAATGATAGTCTAATTCACCTCAAAACTTTAAAAATAAGACTTTTAACCTTTTTAAAGTATTAAAAACTGTCTAAAGAACTCCTGAAATATTTCAGACACGTTTAAGAGAGTGTTGACAACAAAAAAAATTCAGGGCCACCTGAGTGTCCGACAAGTCCTCTGGGGTTTGAGACACTTCGCTCACCGGAGTGTTCGATATAGTGCCGAAGTGTTCGGTACACCCTCTCGAGTTGGAGCATTTAGCCCACCGAAGTATCCGATAAAATGCTAGAGTGTCCGGTAGACCCTCTCAGGTTGGGAGACTTAGCCCACCGGAGTGTCCGGCAGGATGTCGGACTATCCGGTGAGCCCTCTCAGGTTTCCAAATTTACACGACGGACACTCTGGCATTCTACCAAAGAATCTGGTCACCGAAGTATCCGGCACTTTACCGGACATTTCGGTAGTGTCGATTTAGAAAAGTTTTAAGCGGATTGATTTTAATTTCTTTTTTAACTTGAGAGATCAGTTTACCTGTGGGATAAGACCATCCCACCTCTATAAAACAGAGACCCAAATCCGGTTGAATATCATTCCAATCGAACCTATCATTTGCCTATACATTTTCATTCTTCTTCAAACCCTAATCCTTTACTCGACCCTCATGCTGTTCTTCGTCCCGACGACGTTTGAAGGCAATCCGGCTGGCCTGACTGAGCTCGGATCAACTATAAGATGATCTTTCTCCGACGGGGTCCTTCTCGAGGTAGGGTTGTCTAGATACTGCTCATATCCGACGTTGAATAGACGTCGACGTTCTTGCACACGAACATGTGAGCGGTGTGTTGGCTCGAGATCCATTTCAGTGTTAACACACTTTTTGGCAACTCTGCTGGGGAATGAGTGATTTCGGTTGTACAAACCGAATCGTCGTTTTCCACCATGAGCTCCGAGATCTCCACGACGAACATCGTCATGCCATCCTTGGAGGAGTTGCTCAAAGAGGCATGCAAGGCATTCCTAGAGCGCCGAAAGGCTTCCGCGGAGGCGCGCAAGGCGCGGAAAGAGCGGGAACTACAGGAGTACTTGGTGTGTTTCAAGACGAACCGTCAAGGTGCGATCTCTCAAGTGAAGGAGCCCGTTCTTCCGACCGTCGTCGACGACGTGGCCATGGGTGCTGCCAATGTGAGAACATCTTCGCACCCTCTCGTTACTTTTGAAGACCTTTTGTATTACTTTGCCGATTTCAAAAAGGTTTTGACTAATGATATGTAATACATGATTCGTGAAAATATGTCTAAGCCATCTAAGAATGCTAGTATTGCATCATCTTCTTATGTTGCACATGTAGGTCCTCCTACTAGTCCATCGAAGCCCACTACGTCTAGCGTAGAACAAACCTCGTATGGCATGCCGTTGAACTCATTTAGTGAGCAAACTAGTTTTTCGTCTCATGTGCAAACTAATACTTTGGTAGTGTCTTCCGCTAGCGTAGAGCCGATCACTAGCATCCTCAATCCGGCCACGAGCCGATTGAACGAATTGGCTAGTTTTGTTCCTCTTTACCGTACCGTTGCATATAGCACGCCGCCTATTCCACTAAACGGTACGGGTATCTCTCATGGCCCCGTCCTCAATGAATTATTTAGTGCCATAAAACAAGTGTACACCCTCCACCATCGAGCACTTCCACTAGGCCACCTGTTGCCAACATAGAGCAGTGTATGGCTTGCATTAAAGAGGACTTAAACAAATAAATTCGTGAGACGCTAGGGGTAGACCTCAAGGGAAGACACCGAATTTATCAAAAACCGTACCCCGTATACTTTGATTCGGTCTCATATCCCGTTGGATGGCGTGTTCCCGACTTTGTCAAATTCAATGGCGAAGAGATGTTAAGGATCAATGCTTTAATTTGACAATTTCTGAAAAAGATTTAGCCAACCTAGCTTTTAGTGGTTTGCGGTCACATCTTAGGAAGAAGTTGGAGGGATACGATTTTCTTATACTCACTCACCTCCAACAAAGAACTTCGGCTACAGAAAGCCGAAGCAAAGAAATAAAACATGATTAAGCCAAATCATTTGCTTGCGATTCGCTCAAACCAGCTCATAAGAATCAGAAAGACGATATGAAATACACCTTTGATGTAGCTAAATGTGAAAAAATATTCGATGAATTGCACAAAGGTGGATATATTAAGATTGCATACATTTTGCCTCCTGCGGATGAGATTAAGCGTAGAGCATATTGCAAATAGCATAACTCTTATTCTCATGCTACTAACGATGGCAATGTTTTTCGTCGACAGGTCCAATCTGCCCTTAATAAGATACGATTGAGTCTTAAAAAGATGTAGATCGACAAGCACCTCTTTCTCGTCAACACTCTAGAGCTCAACCCCAAAGTGTTGATTCGGCCTCACCAAGCCAATACAACAAAGGAGAAGAACGTGATCATCGGGGAAGAGATGCCCATTTTTTTGAGTGAGAAAGGGGCCTCTAGGAAGGGGGTGCTCAAGAAGTCCCCCGATGGTCAAGAATCTCTCAAAGTCACCATCCAAGGCTCGAAACCTGAGGGCAAGCTCCACAGCCCAAGATGATAAAGCTGAAAAATCCGAAGGTGAGCAAGTGGAAGGTGAACCAAGGCAAGGCCACGGATCGAAAGGTGGGGCTCAAAAGCGCCTTCGACCGTCTCATGGCTAAGTACAAGAACCAAAAGATCGATTTGAATAATCGGTCTATGAAACGGCCAAGATCACCACCAAGGGGAGGTAGCTCACCTAGGAAGGAGATGAGGCAAACCGCAGATGTTCGTGGACATCCCCCTCTTCCTCAGAATAGGTTCGAAGTGCCACCGCCATGGTTCTATTCTATGCCTTGCCCACTGTTCCCGGTGTGACATTCATACATAGGACCATAGATGCCGGTGCCACCGATGCCCGTGCCACCGATGCCCGTTCCACAGATACCATACCCACCATTTCATCCGGGGTGGAACGGACAAGGCTCTCTGGTCCTATTCTGAATCAGTCGGAGTTTGACCGATCAAAGTGCAAGGAGGGGGCTCCACCACCGCGCCTAACAAAAATGGCGTTCGAAGCAATTTAATGAACCTGCCTATTCTACTTTTGTTCATCAAGAGAGCGCATCCGAAGGTGTCATGAAAATCAGCACAACCAATGTCTAAATTGGGAGAGTCTTCACAGGACCGATCACTTTGGATGATCCGATCGAAAAGGCTTCTCATGATTATAAAGCTAGCAGCAGCAAAAACTCCTCTATGTACACACAACCAAGGTCGTGTCCGCCTGGTGATTCACACTCAAAAGTGGAAGCTCCAAAGGCTACATCTCCGAAAGATGCTAGAGGAGGAGGCGGAGAAGAAGAGGGGTGAGGTCTTCAATTAGATCCAAGCCAATGGTTACTCAAGGTCAGCAGTGGAGAGTCAAGGAGCCCGAAGCTCCTACTCCACTGGTGACGGAGGAAGCAGTGACTACTTCGAAGCCACTAGACTTGGTCGACGCTGTCTTGGGAGAGACGTCGATATGTCTGAGTTCGACGATGACGACCTCTTGGACTGCGAGGCCTACACCGCCTCGGAAAGGTATGGACATTAACACCATTTGTTTGTCTCTTTTCGATTATTCTCTCGTAGAGGAGGAAGAAGCCATGGCACAATTCGACTTTGGGCCGAAGAGCGCTATCTTTGAAAAGCCCAAAGAATCGGAGAACCATTTGAAACCCCTCTACATGAGAGGTCATATTAATAGTTCACTAATTTCTTGCATGCTTGGATGGCGGTGCTATTGTTAACCTAATGCCATATTCTTTGTTTAAGAAGTTAGGTAAGGCCGATGACGAGCTCATCCGAACCAACATGACTTTGAACGTTGTGGGAGGAGGAGACCCTATCGAGGATAAGGGGGTCGCTTCTATGTAGCTCACCGTTGGGAGCAAGACCATGGCTACCACTTTCTTTGTTGCCGATGTGCGCATAGTTATAGCTTGATCTTAGGATGTGATTGGATTCATGCCAATAGATGTGTTCCATCTACATTGCAGAAATTTTTGATACAATAGGTTGGTGATGATGCAGAGGTTGTTCATGCGAATGCATCGGCTTGTGTTGCTATGGCCGAATCATCTTCTTTGCCGCATGACACCGTCAAGTGCTTGACCAGTTTAGACTTGACGGATTATAATTTTCTTAGTGTGACTAGAGATGGTTTTGTACCCGTCAATGTAAAGCCGATGGAAAATCGGCTCAACCATTTAATGTGATTTAATAGAGTCAAATATTGATTGGTTGCAAAAGAGAGTGGAACACTATCAGTCCAACACGAATGATGTGCGAAGCTATAGAAGAAATAGAGGACATGGATAAGTTAGGACAAGGATTCACATCGGTCGATCCTCTTGAGGAGGTAAACTTTGGCAACGATGATAATTCTAGGCCAAATTTTATAAACCAAAATCTAAAAGCCGATTACAAGGTGAAGTCGATCGGCTTATTAAAAGAATACGTAGACTGTTTTGCATAGTCTTATAATGAAATGTCTGGGTTAAGCCGCGAGTTAGTTGAACATCGGCTTCTAATAAAATCTGGTTTTAGACCTTTTAAGCAACCGTTGAGGAGGTTTAACCCAAATATGCATGATCGGATTAAAGAGAAAATTAACCGATTACTTGATGCAAAATTTATAAGACCTTACAGGTATGCGAAGTGTATATCCAACATCATGCCGATAGAAAAGAAGAACAACGGTAAGATTAGAGTTTGCATTGATTTCAAAAATTTGAATAGAGCCACTCCTAAGAATGAGTACCCTATGCCCATCGCCGATATGTTGATTAATGATACTTTCGCTATAGAGTTATTAGTTTTCTTGATGGTAATGCGGGATATAATCAAATCTTCGTGGCCGAAGAGGATATGTCTAAGACTGCTTTTAGGTATTTTGGTTTTGTAGAATTGTTTGAGTGGATTGTCATGACTTTTGGGTGAAAGAATGTGGGTGCCACATATAAAAAGCTATGAACTTTATCTTTTATGATTTGCTTGGTGTTATCATGGAGGTTTACATAGATGATGTGATAATCAAATCGGCCGCTTTGAATTCTCACTTAACTGATTTGCAACTTGTTTTAGACCGAATGCATCGTTTCGGTTTGAAAATGAACTCTCAAGTGGCCGAGAAGTTTTTAGGCTTCATAATCTATAAAAAGGGCATAGGGGTAGATCCTAAGAAGATAGAAGCAATTAGAAACGTGCAAGCGCCTATATATAAGAGAGAGTTGCAAAGCTTCTTAGGTAAAGTGAATTACTTGAGGCGGTTCATATCTAACTTGTCGGGAAAGATAAACGCATTTACTCCTATTCTTCGGCTAAAGAATGAAGCCGAATTCACTTGGAGAGCAAAACAGCAAGAAGCATTTGAGAAGGTCAAGGAATACATGTCTTTGCCGCCGGTCCTTAAGGCACCCAAGGGCGGGGTCCCTTTCCGTCTTTACATAGCGACGGAGGATGATATGGTTGGTGCTGTTTTGACACAAGAAGCTGAAGAGAAGGAGTATGTGATCACATATGTGAGCCAACGGTAGGTGGATGCGGAAACATGATACACTCATCGAAAAACTATGCTTTTCCTTGTATCATGCTTGCATCAAGTTGAGACATTATTTGCTATCTAGCACTTATGTGGTTGCTTGTCAAACCAATGTTATTAAGCATATATAGGCCGATTTCTAGTGGTAGACTTGGTAAATAGGTTTATGCATTGATTGAATATGATTTGGTTTATGAATTATTGAAATTTATGAAATGCCAAATTATTGCTAATTTTATTGTTAAACATCGAATTGATTTAGAGCATGATCCAGATGTTGGTTATGTTACTTTTATCCCTTGAAAGTTGTATTTTGATGGGTCGATTTGCAAAGAGAGTCAAGGTGTTAGTGTAGTATTAGTCTCTCCTCATAATGCACACTTTGAATTCTCAAACCGATTAGAATATGATTGCACAAATAACCATGCCGAATATGAAGCATTATTGTTCGGTTTGAGGATGTTAGAGTCCATGGGGTTAAACATGTAGAGGCATTCGACGATTTGTTATTAGTAGTGCAACAAGTTGCTAGAAATTTTCTAATGCTTAGACGGATCATTGAATGCTATATTGAATAAATGCCTAGACATCATTAGAGGAATGGATAAATTCAATATACATCATGTGCCTAGACTAGAGAACAGTAAAGCTAATGAGTTGGCACAACAAGTATTGGGTTACAATGTTAGTAAAGATAAATTTTCAGTCATTAATAAAATCGATGTTTGAGGTGCTAGAATTAGACCGTTCAAACACTTACACGTCAAACCGTGATAGTTCTGAATCACTTGATTGGAGGTCACCCCATAATTTCATACATTCATAGCCCAACCCAAAGTGCAGATAAGAAAGTTCGGCATGTAGCTTTCAAGTATACTTTGATTGATGTTGACTTATACCGTCGAAAGGGCTATTAAAATGTTTGGGTGATGATGAGGCCAAAGTGGCTATGGGAGAAGTTCATTAAGGCATTTGTGGTACGCATCAATCGGCTCCGAAATTAAAATGGTTATTAAAAAGGGTCGGGTTCTATTGGCTCATCATGATTGCCGATTGCTATCGTTACTACAAAGGATGCGAGAAGTACCAAAGGTTTGAAAATTTCAATTGGCACCCACTGCTATGATGAACCCCATCATAAAGTCATGATCATTCCGAGGATGAGGATTAAACTTCATAGGGCAAATACATCCTCTCTTTTCAAAGAGGCACCGATTCGTGTTAGTAGTGACAGATTACTTCACCAAATAGACCAAAGCGGTGGCTCTCAAAACATGACACACAAAGAGGTAATTGAGTTCCTTACCGAGCATATTATTCATAGATTCGGCGTACCACAAACTTTAACTACCAACCAAGGTACTTCCTTTACGACCGGTTATGTTAAAGAGTTTGCCAAATCCTACGAGATTAGGATACTCAATTCAACTCTATTATACTCAGGCTAATGGTCAGGTCGAGTCTAGTAATAAAACGTTGATCAAACTCATTAAAAAAAGATAGAGGACCATCCCAAGAGGTGGTATGAAGTCTTATCGGAAGCTTTGTGAGCTCATCGAATATCTAAGCACGGGGCAACCAAGATAACACCTTATGAACTTGTGTATGGATAAGAGGCCGTTTTACCTATCGAGGTAAATCTAGGAGTAGCTAAACAAAATGACTTATCCATCGATGAGTATAGGATTTTAATGCTAGACAATGTTGATGAGATCACCGATAAGCGTTTGAGTGCCTTGAAGGAAATTGAGAAAGATAAGGCAAGAGTTGCTAGAGCTTACAATAAGAAGGTGAAAGTTAAAACTTTTCAAGTGGGTGAATTAGTGTGAAAAATATTCTGCCCGTAGGCTCAAGAAGCAATGAGTTCGGGAAATGATCTCCTAGTTGAGAAGGACTATATAGAGTGCCAAAGTCATTACCGAGAATGCATACATGTTGAAAAGTATCCGAGGAGAGTCATTACCTAGGGCTCTTAACGACTGATACTTGAAAAAGTATCATCCAAGTGTATGGCAAGAAGCATAAGAGAAAAGAACGGCCGATATGAAGTATCGTTGCCAAAAAATGATATGATGGTCCAGGAACTTCGATAAAAAACAAGGGGCATATGTTAACACTCAAAAAAATCAAGACCACCAAAGTGTCCGGCAAGCCTTCTCGGGTTTGAGACATTTCACCCACCGAAGTGTCTGATATAGTGCCAAAGTGTCCGATAGGCCCTCTCGGGTTGAGGAACTTAGCCCACCGGAGTGTCCGGCAGGATGCTAAACTATCCGGTGAGCCCTCTCGGGTTTTCAGATTTACACGACAGACACTCTGATATTCTACTGGAGACTTCAGTCACTGGAGTATCCGACACTTTACCGAACACTATGATAGTGTCGATTTAGAAAAGTTTTCAGTGGATTGATTTTAATTTCTTTTTTAACTTGAGACATCAGTTGCTCTACGGAATAAGACCATCTCACCTCTATAAAACAGAGGCCCATGACCAGTTGAGGATCATCTCAATCGAACCTATCATTTGCCTTTACATTTTTATTCTTCTCAAAACTCTAATCCTCTTACTCGACCCTCGTACTGTTCTTACTTCGTCTCGGCGACGTTTGAAGACGATCCGGCTGACCTGACCGAGCTCGGATCAACCCTAAGATGATCCTTCTTCGATGAGGTCCCTTCCGAGACGAAATTGTTTTAGCGCTGCTCAAATCCGACGTTGAAGAGACGTTGGCGTTTTCGCACACGGATGTGCGAGCTGTGTTTTGGTCGAGATCCATTTCGACGTCAACAGAATGCCTGCATGGAGATCAAGCACGGGAGGAGCAGGTTCGTAAGTTGTAGGATTGGGAGAGAGCTGCGGTGCCATAGAGGAGAAAAATAGAAGCAAGAGAGAGTAGCGGCACCAAGTGAGAAAAATGGATGAGAGGCACCCAATCCCTCCACTCCTCTCCTACTTGATCTCCATACGGGTGCTCCTCGATGCATCTGAAATATTTCAAGAGTTATCTAGACAGTTTTCTACTTAAGGGTTAAAAGTCTAATTTTAAAAGTTTAAACGGTAAATTAGACTATCATTAATAGTTGAGAGGGTAAAATAGAACTCATCTATAGTGACATGTGAGACTATAAATAGTAAAATGTGAAACCATTCGGAGTAATTTAGATGGTTTTCAATAGTTTGAGATGTTAAGTATCCAATTTTAAAGGTTGTGGAGTAAAGTACACCCTTTCTCATATTTGAGGGAGTCATCTAGAGTTTTCCCTAATATAAAATCAGTGCAATAGAGTTAGAATACACATCGACATAATCAAAAACATATGCTCGAACGAGGGCCTTAGGGATCAACTGTACACGCAGGCAAGGCACTTAGGCACGAGCCAGATCATAGTATTGGAAAAAAATGTTCTGAGCAGATTTTCTGAACTAAAAAAATACAATGGTATTTTGTGTATAGTGACAAAACCATATAATTGGTTGCACCCAAACACGTCTAAGTTTTCAATGCTACAACTAGAAAACATGCACGACGTTGCCATCACTACTCCCTCCGTTTGGACGCCCCTATTTTATTGTAGTGCGTGTTTTTTATCCATGTTGGATGCCCTAGTTTTATTGTATTACTGCTCCATTTGTTTCAAAATATAAACATTTTTAGATTTAATCAAAATCAAATTTTTATCACTTTGATCACTAATAAGAAATAATAACAAAATTTTATATATTTAAACAAAATTTTCAAATAAGACAAATAATCAAAGTTAAAGTTAGAAGTCAAAAGTGTCAATAAAAACCGAAGGGAGTAATTAATAATGTTTTATTACATAAAAATTTTATTTTTTGGATTCATCATTAAAATTTTTTTTATAAAAAATATATTTTTATATTAAAAATTATGTAATTTTCTATATATTATTGATAAAGTTAAAAAATTTTGAACTTATCCAAACCTAAAACTGGTTATATTTTAAAACGAATGTAGTACCTCTGTTACAAAATATAAATATTTCTAAATTTAGCTAAAATCAAATTCTTTTAACTTTCACTAGTAATATCTAAAAAAATTACATAATTTCTAATATAAAAAAATATTTTTTTATGAAAGCTTATTTCATGATGAATTTCAAAAAAATATAATTTTTATATGATAAAATGTTATTAATTCTTCATATTTAATCGTCAAAGTGATAAAAAGTTTAACTTTGACTAAATCTAAAAATGCATATATTTTTTGAATGGAGGGAGCATTTCGCATGGTTGACATGTTACAACAGTCGATATCTGAAAGTATCAGTAGCACAAGTTTAGAAATAGAAAGAAGGGTAAAAAGGAAGCTAACACAGCATCACCTTACAACATCAAGTGTAAAAAATCACAATTCAACAACTACCAAAGAATTACAAAGTTTTATTTTTGCTCACCAACTTGGAATGTCAAAGATAATACCTTGAGAGTTATCTTCAAGCTACTCTAATTAGTATAGAATAATTTTAAATAAGATTAATAGTAGATAAAAGGCCAAAAGCAAGGGAAGTATAATGCTTCATCTGCATATTGACGCAACCTGTTGTTTATTGCAGGGAAGTATTATTAGCTTATAACTGGAATTGGACCTGTAACCCAATCTGTTTGTTTTGCTCAGCTACGTCAGAAACAGCACTTTGCCTCCAATGCCCATTTGCAATACAAATCTGGATAGAATTAATGTGACCTGGATCAACCACTTCATTGCAACCCCTGACACAACATACATCTCAGTCCAAAACTGGTGGAACGACCAAATGCAATCTGTATCACAAGAGAACAAGAGGTTGAAGGCAGCAATCCTAATTTATATAGCTTGGCATATATGAAATGGCAATAGAAGAACCTTCAGATCCATTTCAAGTTAATCAACGGAAGTTGTGAAGCTCATTAAGGATGGTTTTGCTCTGAAGGCTAGAGCTAGTGGTCAGCAGCGACCCAATGTTTTAGAGTTGCTCAATTCTCATATGTAAACCTAAACTTGTACTGTTATTGTTCCTCTTTTCTACTTAATGAAATGGCAATGCTCCTTCCCAGTTTTTTTTTTTATAGAAAAAAGGTATTATTAGCTTACAACTGTATAGAAGAGAAGAGACGAGATCAGAGATCTCATCGCGCATCTCACGTAGATACTTCTTTCTGATGGCCTCAAAAGCATAGTCTCTCTAACTATACTTGGAAATCATAGTTCAGAATATACCATGGAATTAAGCTCCTGTTACTGCTATTTTTTAAGATTCATCAAGTTTTGTTCATATGCAGTACCTGTGTTCAGTATGGATTAGAGAGGACATCAGCATCTATCCACATTTTGACTAAGCATATATTTTACAACACCCTTAGTTAAGCAAAACAATTTATTAAAGCAATGGTATAGCTCTAATACAGTAGGGCAATGCATATTCATTGTACAGTCCAGAAGGTAGTATAATCTACCTCTGTATGGTGGGGCAACAAAAGTTTATGCTTTTCTCGTTGTTAGTAGGTAAAATTGTTCATGAAAGAGTAAGCTATCAGAACTTAGGGTCACTAATTAATAAGCTCGTAAAGCATCCATTGGATCAGAATTAGGCATGGAACACTGCCACAGAAAAATACAATAAATTAAATTGGAAGGAGTGAAAATTGTTAATATGCCAAGATATCAATTTTTATTTCGAAACATTTCATTTCACAGCTTTCAATATGTTCATGTATTCTAATGTTAGTTATGGTGATGTGAGAAAAACAAGGCAGGCTGTATTTACAAAAGATTGGAAAGGCAACAGTCATGAACATACCATAAAACCTTAATCACTTGAATATCCTAACATGTACGTCAACTGAATTAGCAGGAACCAACTACATGGGATCGAAACCTGAAGCAAAGCATCCTTGATACCACTGAGCCTATGTGGAATTCCACCCTTCATTAATCCACATGGAGTAGGAGTCTTTTTGGATTCTTTAGCTGGCTCAGCGAGCCTCCCTTGCTGCTTAGGAAGGTAACCACCCAATAAACACATCCCCCAATGGGCAACAACAAAATCTTTAAGTCAATGGTGAATAACCATGGGCATCACACATAGCAACAACAAACTCAATCCGGTTATCAATTCAGGAGCGAAAATTGCTCATTAAAGAAATAACAATAACCGAGTTACACTCAATTTTAGGAAAACATGTACAGCTGATGAATCTAAGTTCGTACCACGAAAGAACATTAATTTGTGGAGAAGGCCCAAGTTTTACTGGTATTGAATTCCTACCAGGCATGGAGAAGTGATTGATGCAGGAGCGCAGCGCGGTGAACATCCAGCTGCCGTATTCGAGATCACCTCCGACTTGAGCTCTGCACGGGCGATGAGCCAGTCCACCTTAGGCATTTTTGGCGCTAGGGCGGGGTACGGAACGACGGCTATTGAACTTCTGCCCGGTGGGGTGAGGCGCGGTGTCGCAAGCTGGCGCCCGGGCCGTGA
>BCLG01003618.1:13463-46855 GCA_001602295.1 Zoysia matrella
GGGGGGGGGGGGGGGGGGGGGGGGGGGGGGGGGGGGGGGGGGGGGGGGGGGGGGGGGGGGGGGGGGGGGGGGGGGGGGGGGGGGGGGGGGGGGGGGGGGGGGGGGGGGGGGGGGGGGGGGGGGGGGGGGGGGGGGGGGGGGGGAGCCAAGGGACGGCGCGGGAGCGACGGGCGGGAGGAATCGGCCGAGCCGGTGGCGGGTGCAGGGTGGCCAGTGGCGGCGGGTGCTGGGCGCACGGCCCGCAAGTGAGGTGCAGTGTGCGTGGGTCGGTGGCGGGGGCGGGCAGGCCCCCGGCCCTGGGGAGGCAAGTGGACCAGCCGCTACAGCCGCTACAGGGAGCCTATCTATATTTATATTGGCCCAATAGCAGGCCCAAAGGCCAAAGATTCGATTTTTTCCTATAGGGGATCGTATAGGAGATCGGAAACAAACGTGATTGCTGCAGCAGTTTGCGTTGCGCCTAGGCTT
Organism: Zoysia matrella; assembly: GCA_001602295.1. NCBI lineage: Eukaryota > Viridiplantae > Streptophyta > Magnoliopsida > Poales > Poaceae > Zoysia > Zoysia matrella. The sequence continues at coordinate 13,932 of BCLG01003618.1, forward strand.
CGCCGCTTTCGCCGCCTGTTCGTCTTCGTGTATCGGCAAAATCGCGTTCGTTGTCGCCAGATTCCTTTGGTAATTCTGTTCGCTGTGGTCGCATCATCTGGCTCACGCAGGCCTGGGCTCACGTAGTTACGTGACCTCGTCTACGAAGGTGCTCTTCTGCTCCTAGCTACATTGATAATTGATCTATCTGACCAGGCAAACATAGCGGGACGAAGGCAAGGTACTAGCTAATTTTCATTAGGCCATAATTCTAATGATAAATATATAACTATATGTTTCAAAGATTGCAAAATTTATTTTCTCTTTTCAGTTTGGTCATGTCAACTAGAAGGTATGCTTCTAGAAGTGAGATAAAGAGGAAAAGAAAATGAGCAGAGGAGTTGATTGAATCACGAAAAGGCTCGATTGACAAATATTTCAAAAGTTACACTACTGCTGCAAGTGAATCTGATGCACTGGTGATGGTGACTATGTCATCAGCTGAGAGAAGCTTTTCAAAACTGAAATTATTGAAGAACTATTTAAGGTCAACTACGTCTCAAAAACGATTAAATGGATTGGCCACCTTATGCATTGAGAAGAAATTGACTGATGAAATTGATTTCAATACCATTATTGATGATTTCGCATCTAGAAATGTCTGAAGGAATTTTTAAGGTACAATTTAAAATTTAATTCTTAATAATATTTTTGTCTTTAATATATTTTTATGTTTATATGTAACATATAATTATACGAAGAGGGCCTCATTTTATAGCTTCGCACCGAGCCTTCAAAATGTCAGGACCGGGTCTAGGGGCGGGGTGCGCGGGCCAGCGGGGAAGGTGGAGCGGCCGAGGTTAGGGTAGGGGTGGAGATATGAATGAAAGTGGTGCAGTACACGGGCAGCCCGCGCTGTCGTCGCAACAGCAGCTTAGTCCAGCAGGCCGCTGCGGTAACCCGCAAGCTGCCACAAACATATGCGGCAGCTTGCGGCAACCCGTCGGCCCGCTTGCAGCTTGCGTACAGGCTGCAGCAAACTAACAACTAAGTACTCTCTCCGTTCTTTGAATGATATCGCCGTTGACTTTTAAATTTAACTTTGATTATTTGTCTTATTCAAATTTTTTTATAAATTTCATATATTTTAATATAATTTGATTTATCATTAGAGTTATTTAAATCACAACTTAAAATTTTACACAATCGAGCAAATTTTTTGAATAAAACGAAGGGTCAAAGTTGATCGTAAAAATCAACAACGATATCAATTTAAGAACAGTGCGTACAAGCTATACAACTTGCCATGCATTCAGTAAAATCTCGGTACCAACGCGTTTATGCATACATTCAGTGAACTCAACACTCCACAATAACACACAAGCGTCATTCATTCACCAGCATCTGGGTCATTCAGGAAACAATAACACACTAGGGCATTCATTCAGTAAATTTGCAAGCTTATTCAGTAAACAAGAACACACTAGGACTCTGTCATTGAGTTTTCACTTGTGGGAACTAATCCAGTCTCTCCTTGATGGGTAGCACCACTTCACTGATGAAGCTTCTTCACATGCAGAGAATCATGATCCAAGTTCGTCTAATAAATAACTAAAAACAAGTTAAAAGTAATAAACTGGGCCACATAAAATTTTGTGGTAAGTAACTAAATCCAAGTCAAAAGGAGCCGAATGTTGATATGTTAATTCTATCTTCCACCATATGAAAACTCGATTCGACCGTGATACAAACATTGTCGGGATAGTATACTCCGTGTACTTACAGACTCAGCCTCTACACGAAGGCTCATCTACAAACTACGGTTCACAATCCGTCTACGGCCCACGAAGGATCACATTCCGCCAAGAACGTTCCGACCTCAGGAGTCGAAACCACGCAAGCGTCCAAGCTCGATCGATGGAAGATTGAAGCTACACGACAACAAGATTTAGCCCACCAACGGGTAGAAGCCAACACTCTGACCCGACCCTCGGGAGTCGGGCAATGCCTTAACAACCAACCACTGACAACTGTAGAGATTCGTGACAACGTACAACAGGAGGTAAAACAATCTTGCCAGGAGGTAAAGCGTTCTAGAAGTTGATAAAAGAGCCAAACGATCGGCAAAGCAAGACGAAAAAGTGTCATTTGTCCTCCGCGACTGAACAAAGGACGTACGAAGGCCACCGGCCAACTGCATCGGTGCCAGCGGGCGCCAGACGACCAACTTAAGTGACGACCAAAGCCCCACCTGGCGGAGGGCCAGCAGGTTCTTTAGTGCCAAGTTGGTGCCCCCAGTCCGACCCCTATAAAAAGGGTACTATGGGGCATTAGACGAACAAGAGAAGTTAGCCAAGTTGTATTCAAGCCACCTCACTGTAACCACATCCACCCAAGCGAGCTAGGGTTCTTGGATCGAGCCAAGGCTCTTCCGCATTGTACTCGTGTTCTTTGAGTTCATACGATTTGATCTCTCTCTCGCCTCTGGACGTAGGGTATTACGCCTCTTGACGACCCGAACCAGGTTAACCTTTGAGTCTCTTTCGTAGACTAGGCCATTCGAATACGAAGAGCGCATGAATACTCCTTTTGATTACGTAAATTTTACTGTGTCGGTGGTCAGAACACCGACAGTTGGCACGCTAGGAAGGGGTGTTTTTGTTGTGCATTTTCGCTTCACTTTTCGATGGCTTCAGTTTTTGCTTTGGTGAGGGAGTCCTTGATCTTTCGCCTGTATTTTGGGGGTTTTGCGGTTGTCATCACTCGTGATGGTCGATCATGGAGCATCCCCACCTTCGCTGTTGGCCAGGGCTTTCATTTCGGAAGCCTGAATTTCATTGCCGACAACGGCGGCGAGCTTCACCTTCAGACCCCGCTCAAGCGGCGTTCACCTCGGCGTCATTCGTCTCGCCGTCATTCACCTCATTGCCCCCCTCACAATGTGTTAGGCCATGATCCGTCTCGTGAGTGCTTCACGCTACTGTCTAACAAGGCTGCGGAGGTCGATACCCCCGGCAAAGCTCTTGACGATGATTCTTCTCCGCACCGTCACGCTCTTTCTGTCGTCGAAGACGCTCTCCGGCGCAAGCTTACAGCCAGGGGCGATGGTTAGGGCAAGGGTGTCGCTGCGACGAGCAGCGACGCCCGAGCTCGGGCCCGGTCCACTTATCAGTAGAATCTGGCGGCGGCGGCTTACGTCCTCCACAAGTCCGCCACGCTAGACAACCCCATGCTCAAGGAAACCTATGACCGTCTGCGCGTCTACCTCAACAGCGCATTTTAACAACCTGAACCCTCGCTTCATCAGCACTCCGAGGCGCACAGCTCCCACCGGCCGAGCGACGACCATCGGAGTCCGGCCCGCGATAGTCACCGCGGTCATACTGAGGCCCGCGATCCTTACCCTCCGGCTGGCAACATTCACCAGCGCCTCGGAGAGCACCGTGACATTTGTCACACGATTGACGCGCGGAAGCAAGCCAGGAGCGATCGCTACGCCAAATCCAGGGGGGAGTGGTCTCCCGATCATCGCAGCCGTCGGAGCAGCGATGACCATGTCCGGAGCCTCAGTCCTGATGAGGTCGGACCCCGAGCGTTCGGGTCCCACGTCCGAAGAGCACCTTTTCCTCAGAGATTCTGCACTCTGACCAACATCGTCCGATACACTGGTGAGACCAACCCTGCCCACTGGCTCGAGGATTATCGTCTTGCATGCAGAGCCGGTGGCATCGATGATGTATTTGTCATCCAGTACTTGCCACTCTTCCTGTTCGATTCGGCCAGGGGGTGGCTCGAGAATCTCCCGAGTGACAGAATCCATGACCGATCCGACTTCTATCATGCCTTCGTCTTTAACTTTCAGAGGACCTACACCCGCCCGGGTAACTCTTGGTATCTGAAGAACTGCAAGCAGAACCCCGGCAAAAGTATGAAAAATGTGCCTCAAATGAGATTCGTACAGTGGTGTCACCGTTGCCATCCATCTCCCATGTGATAGCCAACTGAACTACTGGGCAAATTATGATGAAGTTGTGTTGCCCTTGTTGTTATACTTTGACAAGTGATTAGTGCCCTAAAATACTACATGGAAGTCGCTGTTTACGTGTAATTGGCCACACCAGTCGGAACAGCTTGATTGTGAATTAATCATGCCAATTAGTTTGCCTTGTACAGCTCAATGCTCTGGAGGCAGCTTTCTTTACCGCTACCACTGCCGCCACGGCCAGCTGAATCCCAAGCGCAGACCGGCACGGTGGCATGACTGGTACAAAGACGACTCTAAATCAAGTGGAAGAGGATGATGAGATCACATACATACTCTCATGACGTTCACCTTTCATGATTTCAGGAAGGCATATTGGAGTGGCGGGTTTTGCAATCTAAACTTGAGTCGAGGACGACTCAATTCAAGTGAGAGAGGATGATGTGGACATCATATCTTCTGATGAGGACTTCAATAGAAAGATTCACATACAGTGGATTGGACTGCAGAAAAGTACAAACTTATAACACAAGCCACAACTTCATATGGAATTCAGTGCCAATCATTCTGAAAAGCTTATGAAGTCTACTTTTGAATGGATCTAGCCCCACCTTTATACTATGTCGGAGTCAGTGCCAATCATTTTTTTATATAAAAGGTGCTGCGTCACCCCAACTTCAGCCGTTGTCTCGTGTATCAAGTTGAGCTCATTAGGGGCGCGTCCTAGGGTTTGAGGACGACCCCAGCACCCTCTGGTTGTCTTTCACCCTAATTAAAGGTCCCAGCCACCACCAGTAACACTTGGATTTTCTTTTGTTATAGTTTAGCTCTTGTGCAAACTTTTTGATCTTCAGTTGTGTCCAACGACCACCTGTTAGACAGCTCTTGAGAACCCCACCTTTGAGAGATTTCAGTTTGCTATCTTGTTCTTGCTTGTTCTTCGATTGCTTGCAGGAGTTGATCTTCATGATCAGATTAATCTTGCTATTTCGGCGAGGTCAATAACAATTCAAAGTTGGTTCTGCAATTGCTAAGGCGCACACGACCTATTTATTTGTATTCAGATCATGAGGGTCGACTCCACCAAATCGATAGTTATTACCTCATCGAAAGATCTGCACCTCAAGTCTTATCAAGTGGTATCAGCTTTCAGGTTGCTCGGTGAGATCTATCCCTCCTTTTTTTTGTAATCTTATTCATATTCCCGCTGCCCAAATAAAAGCCCAACAAAAAAAACTTCAATCATTCCCACTGTCCTAGACCTTTGAGCCTATGCATCATTCTTTTTGGTAATTTGCGTCGCTGAATTCGTGGTTGCATCATCGTGTCGTGTTGTTGTTTTTAGCGTTTAATCCATTAAAGTTTTGAGTTCTTATCTTGTCCTTCGCTCATATCTACAATAGAAGTAAGAAATCAATCCAGATCTGAGTTTGTTGCAAATAAGAGATTTAGGTAACAGATTTTGTTGCAGAAGAAAATGACCATATCTCCATGATCTGTTGTTTGTTTGGAATTTTTTTGTACAATCTGGAAAGATTTCTGCATTATCTTTCCTACGGATCCACACTTGCCATAAAATTCCACCCAAGTGTGTCGCAATCGCAAAAGAGATCTGTATCTACTATCTGCTAGCTACACTTTTCTTTATCTCTCTTTACATTCTATCAAAAAAAATAGAGAGAGAAAAGAGAAGAAAAGAAAGGAAAGGACAAGAAATAGAAAAAGAAGCAAGCCAAAAAAAGAGAGAAGAAGTGAGTTATAGTTGCTGCTATCCTGAGCGTTTTGCATCATTTGTATGACGCATAAGCGAGCAAGGTTCAGATTGACTCAAGTCGAGCTACGAGGGCAAATGTCTCGTTGAAGTCACCCCCTCAACTTGAGAGTAACCCTTGGCCACAAGTCTTGCTTTGTTTCTCATGACATTCCCGTTCTCATCCTGCTTATTCTTGAAGATATAGCACAAATGATGTTCTTGTGCTTCGGTCTCTTCACCAATTTTCACACTTAATTTCTCTCGAAGTTGTTGAGCTCTTCTTGCATAGCCAACATCCGTTTGTGATCTTCTACTGCCTCATCGATGTTCTTAGGCTCTATCAAAGATACAAAAGAGAAATTCATGTTCTTAGGCTTTATCAAAGACACAAAAGAGAAATTTTCACAAGCAATGTTAGCCGTATCATTATCATTAGTATAGTTCGACTTATATTAATTTCATCTAGTCTTTAACCCTTGAGAGGGACTCCTAATAATCAAATCACTTCCGTGAGTTTGAAGAATGGGTTTGTGCCTCTTTGAAGCCTCTTGATGTGGTGGACATCTTGAGCGTCTTGTATGGCTTGCTCCTTGTCTTGTAGTCAGAGCAGAGAGCTGCAGTCTTCTTCAATTTTTGATGTCATTGTTGGACATGGTGGTGTACCATTTGATGTAGGCGATCTTTTATTTCTTAGAGTAGTAGGCACTTGAGGTGGCTCTCTTGGTGCTCGTGCACTTGATGATTCTTTCACTTGAGTTGTCGATGTAGTGTTCTCATGTAGAGTCGTGAAGGAGTCTTCCGGTGGTGGAGTAGAAGAGTTATCCTCATTTTGTAGAACTTCTCCTACGGGCATCTTCCGCATTGCCTCCTCCAAAGGTTCATCATCATCTACATCACAACTATAAGATTCGTTGTTCTCTTGAGAACCATTAGTGTCATCAAAGTGCACATCACATGATTCTTCAACAAATCTGATAGTTGCATTGACAACACGATAAACTTTAGTGTTACCGGAATACCCGACGAGAAATCCAATGTCGGTCCTCTTATCAAATTTACCAAGCCTCTTTCTCTTCTTGAAGATATAACATTAACATCCAAAGACCCGAAAATAGCTCACCTTTGGTTTTTTTTCCATCAATAACTCATAAGGGATCTTCTTCAAGAGGCGATGTAGATAAACACGGTTTGAAGTGTAGCATGCCGTGTTGATAGCTTCAGCCCAAAACCTCTCTGAAGTTCCATACTCATCCAACATAGTTCTTGCAAGAGTGAAAAGAGTTCGATTCTTCCTTTTCACAACACTATTTTGCTCCAGGATGTAAGTGGCCGAGAACACATGCTTGGTGCCAAGATCATCACAATACTCTTCAATGACAAAGTTTTTGAACTCTATCCCATTATCACTTCTAACCTTCTTGATCTTAGCTTCAAATTCATTTGAGCTCTCTTAGCAAACTTCTTAAAATTGGTGATGACTTGAGCTTCATCATCTAGAAAGATGGTCCATGTGTACCGAGAGAAGTCATCAACAATCACCATGCAATAAAGATTACTCCCAAGATACTTGTAAGTTGTTGGTCCGAAGAGATCAATATGGAGAAGCTCTAGAGGTCTTGAAGTAGACATTATGATTTTGCAAGGATGAAGAGTGGCAACATGCTTTCCCGCTTGACATGCACTACACAATTTGCCCTTCTCAAAAGTGACATCTTGAATTCTAAGAATTAAACCCTTCTTGGTGACCTTCTTCAATTGACCCATTCCAATATTTATGCCATAACTATCCTTTGGAGGACTTAGCAATAAGACAAGTTTACGGCACAACTTCACTTGAAGAGAAATCCACAATATAGAGATTGTTGTGCCGAAAACCATTGAATGTGAGGCTCAAAGACTTGTTGATTAATCCAGCACCCTTGTCATTGAAGAAGCATGTGAAACCAAGATCACACAATTGAGCAATCGAGAGAAGATTGAAGCTCAAAGATTCCACTAGCATGGCATTAGAAATGGTCAAGTCATTAGATATAGCGACTTTGCCCAATCCCTTGATTCTCCCTTTAGAATTGTCTTCAAAAGTCACTTTGTCTTTATCCTCATCTTCCTTGATAGTTGTGAACATCTTATGATGGCCGGCCATGTGTTGAGTGTAGCCACTATCAAGAACCCAATGTCTGCCACCGTTCTTGTAGTTCACTTTGCTATAAGTCATGGGATAAGAGGTGTTAGTATCTAAAGTATTGCTAGATTCACTTGTACTAACCTCAACACTAAGAGCGACTTCTTGAGATGGATTTTGTTCCTTGGAGTGCTTGCGATGATCTTTTCATGTGTCAATTTTCTTCTTGTTTGCTTCATCAATAGTGATATGATGCTTCTCATAAAGATTGATCCAACCTACAAGCTTATCAATGCGGATGCACAAATCTTTTGGAGTTTCAATAGGTAAGATAATAATATTATCATACTCATCACATAGAACAATATAAGAATCCTCTAGGAAACTACTAGCAATAGCATTATCATCAAAAAGTAAATAAGAGCTAGTAGAGGTAGAGTCAATGCAAACCGGTGGCTCAAGAGTGTGATGAGCATGCACTCCAATGATTCACTTGAGACGGAAGCATCTAGATCATCCTTCTTTTATGAAGCTTCATGAGAGACATAAGAGCTAGCAAACTTGCACTACTAGAAATCTTAAGTTCTCCTTCAAAAGAGTTGATCTTTTCAACTAGATTATGCAATCGAAGCATGGTAGCATCTATAGATTCACCATCAAGAGTTTCAAAGTGATTGTAGGCATCAATAAGCTTAAGATAAATGAAATTTTCATTCATAATAGCACTTAAAGAATTGCTAGATGAAGAGTTTGAAGAGTTGTTCATGTTAGCACTTGAATTCTCTGGTTTTGTGGCATATAGGTAGCTTAGCACGCAATTCTTTCATGAGCCACTACCGAACCCCAATGAAGAACTTGTCTCCATCTCTCTCGTTCACTTCTCAAAGACGGTTAAGCCCAAATTTGAGCACTTGGCTCTGATACCACTTGAAAGGATCAAGTGACTGAGAAGAGGGATTGAATCGGGCACTTACCCTACTAAGCCGATTTTTCACTCTTCCTAAGTTCTAGCAAATCTAGTAATCAACTCATAGCATGTAAGGTCTAAGGAAGAGTAAAACAAGCTAGAAGACAATCTGTCAAACTAGTAAGCAAGTCAGCACGAGAGCCACCAGGAGAAGCAACTAAGCAAGCTATCACACTACTCACAAGAAAGTAATTATGGTAAGTAAAGAGAAGGGTGATAGAGATGATCAGTGATTTTCTGAGGTATCGAAAGAATGGCGCCTTCCCCTAATCCTCGTTGAACCACTCTCGTTGGAGTCTTGGTTCCTCCCGTCTTTCCTAGAACGATGCTCACAAGGATACGCTTCACTTTTAGAGTGAAGACACCGACGCCTCGGCTGTAGCAAACAATACTCAAGTGCTAGAGCAAGCCTCCAAGGCTCGAGAGCTCCCTCTTGGTGTCTCTTTCGAGCAGAGGACTTGAAACCACGTACAAACTTGATGTCATCTTCCACAGGGCTTTGAAAGCTCGAACAACAATGCCTAACTGGTCTAGGCTAGCATAGGCCAAGAGTAACAAACCGAAGACACAACTCTCAGCCTCACAAGCCCAAGAAATGTATGGATGCTCTTTGTTACTCTTCACAAGCATTCAAGATCTCACTAGATGCTCTCCTGTGCTCCCTTGATGAACTTTGGTTCTCAACAAATGATCTCCAACTGTTCTAACCGCGAGCAAGCTCCACAGCAGCTCCAATAGTTTAAATAGGCCCCAAGCCCAGAATCAACCGTTAAGAGTTATTGCCAAAAAGCTGTCTGCTTTTTGCAGTCACCGGACTGTCCGATGACCTGGACCACCAGACTATTCAGTGACTCCTGGTCTTCATCTGGCAGAAAACAACATCTCTAGAATCTATTCCATGTGATACTGGACTGTTCGATTCCTACCATCACAGGACTGTCCGGTGAACTTGTCTTTTGGACTTCCAGAGACACCTCTTCTGGACACCTCCTTCGGGGCTCATCGGACTGTCCAGTCTCTGACCGACGGACTATCCGGTGACTCTTCCTTTGACTCTAGAGAGCACCTCTCCCTGGACTTCGAGCTCCTGAATCACCGGACTGTTCGGTGACACATGTCGGATTGTCCGGTCTCTTTTGCTTCACTACCTCCAGAAACATTTTCTTTGGACTTCTGGCTTCGGCCCTCACCGGACTGTTCTGTGACACCGACGGACTGTCTAGTGACCTCCTTACTGTTGGGACTTGACTTCTTCAAGATCTTCATGCTTTCGGCTGCCACTCTTGACATCTTCAAGCTTTCACTGATCACTCAAGTGTCTCAGAGAACTTAGGGTATCCACACACCCTAATTTTTGTAAAAACCAAGACGAGTGGCCCGACCCCTCTTAATAGTACCGGTGCTTCCTATTGACTCAAGGCCTAAAAACTAAGCAACACATGGCTCCAGATCATCTTTAGCCTTGGACCAGCTCCCTCCTTGAAAACACTTCGGGGACTCGAACAACCTTAAAGCAACCTACATGTAAAATTGTAGAATAGTGATGATAAACCTGCATCTAACGAGTTAGTTCATGGTTATCATTCAATCACGAAAATCATTCATACCTTTGAGGGGCTTCAATGGTCATGAAGCTAACACTTTGCATCCGGCGAAGTCCGAGTCGGAATAGACAACAAGATCAATTCCCCATCTTTTGGATACCAAAGGCCTATAGTTGGCGTATACTTGAGGTATTTAAGAATCCTCTTGACAGCACTTAAATAAGATTCTTTAGGATTAGCTTGATGACGAGCACATAAGCATACACTAAACATAATATTCGGACGAGAGGTGGTCACATATAAGAGAGAACAAATCATGGAACGATAAAGCTTTTTATCAACCAATTTACCACTCTCATCCAGGCCAAGAATACCATTGTGGCCATTGGAGTCTTGATTGGCTTTGAATCTTCCATACCAAAGCGCTTGAGAAGATCTCTGGTGTACTTTTCTTGATAGATAAATGTTCCTCCTTTCATTTGCTTGACTTGAAATCCGAGGAATAAGTGAAGCTCTCCTATCATGGACATTTTAAATTCTTTGGCCATTAGACCACAAAATTCAATATTGTAAGCTTCATTAGTGGAACCAAAGATAATATCATCCATACATATTTGGCCAATAAAGAGATCATCATCAACATGTTTAGTAAAGAGAGTGTGATTAATACTCCTTACCTTGAAGCCCTTGTCGACGAGGAAGTCACTTAGCCACTCATACCACACCCTCGGAGCTTGCTTGAGTCCATACAATGCTTTCTTCAACTTGAAGACGTGGTCGTGATGCTTGGGATCCTCGAAGACGGGTAGTTGCTCAACAAAAACCTGCTCATTAATATAGCCATTTAGAAATGCACTTTTCATATCTATTTGATATAATTTGAAGTTAATAGGTGAAGCATAAGCGAGCAAGGTTTGAATTGACTCAAGTCGAGCCACGGGGGAGAAGGTCTCGTCAAAGTCCACCCTCTCAACTTGAGAGTAACCCTTGGCCACGAGTCTTGCTTTGTTCCTCACAACATTCCCGTTTTTATTTTGTTTGTCCTTGAAGACACATTTAGCACTGATGATATTCCTGTGCTTCGGCCTCTTCACCAATTCCCAAATTGATTCCTCTCAAAGTTATTGAGCTCTTCTTGCATAGCCAACATCAATTTGTGATCCTCCACCGCTTCGTCAATGTTCTTGGCTCTATCAAAGACACAAAAGAGAAATTCTCACAAGCAATGTTAGCAACATCTTCTTTAGCATAGTTTTGGCTTATATTTATTTCTCCTTGTCTTTAACCCTTGAGAGGGACTCTCAATAATCAAGTCACTTGTGTGATCTCGAGAAATGGGGTTGTGCCTCTTTGGAGCTTTGTGATGCGGTAGAGCTTGTGGTGGAGAGATATCTTGTGCATCTTGAATGGCTTGCTCCTTGGAGATGACGGTGTCTTGTTGTTGAAGAGGAGAGCTGCAATCTTCAATTCTTGATATCTTTGTTGGGCATGGTGGTGTAGCACTTGATGTAGATGATCTTTGATTTTTCGTGGTACTAGGTACTTGAGGTAGCTCTCTTGGTGCTTGTACACTTGATGATTCTTGCTCTTGATTTGTTGATGTAGTGATCGCAAGTTGTGTAGTGGAGGAATCTTCTGGTGGAGGTGTAGAAGAGTCATCTTCTCTTGGTAGGACTTCTACCACGAACATCTTTCGCATTGCCGCCTCTAAGGGTTCATCATCATCTACATTACAACCATAAGATTCTTTGTTCTCTTGAGAACTGTTAGTTTCATCAAATTGCATATCACATGATTCCTCAACAAATCCGGTAGTTGCATTGCAAACACAATAAGCCTTAGATTTATCAAAATACCCAACAAAATAGCCAATGTTGGTCCTCTTCTCAAACTTGCCTAGCCTCTTCCTCTTCTTGAAGATATAGCACTTGCACCCAAAGACTCGAAAGTAGGTTACATTTGGTTTTCTTCATACCAAGAGCTCATATGGGGTCTTCTTCCATAGATGATGAAGATAAATACGGTCTGAAGTGTAGCATGCCCTGTTGATAGCTTCAGCCCAAAACCTCTCTGGAGTCTCATATTCATGCAACATAGCTCTAGCAAAAGTGTTGAGAGTCCGATTCTTCCTCTCCACAACATCATTTTGCTCCCGGGTGTCAGTTGCCAAGAACTCATGCTTGATACCAAGATCATCACAATATTCTTCAATGATGAAGTTCTTGAACTCCGTTCGATTATCACTTCTAACCTTCTTGATCTTAGCTTCAAATTTATTTTGAGCTCTCTTAGCAAACTTCTTGAAGTTTGTGATAGCTTGAGCTTTGTCTTCTAGAAAAATAGTCCAAGTGTACCTAGAAAAGTCATCAACAATCACCAGGCAATAAAGATTATCCCTAAGACTCTTGTAAGTTGTTGGTCCAAAGATATCAATATGAAGAAGCTCAAGAGGTCTTGATGTGGACATTATGGTCTTGCAAGTATGACGAGTGGCCACTTGTTTTCCCGCTTGACAAGCACTACATAATTTATCCTTCTCAAAGGTGACATCTTGAATTCCGAGGATTAAGCCCTTCTTGATGACTTTCTTCAATTGCCCCATTCCAATATGAGCAAGCCTCCTATGCTGTAACCATCCTTTGAAGGACTTAGCAATAAGACAAGTTTGTGACGTAACTTCATTTGAAGAGAAATCCACAATATAAAAGTTGTGCCGAAAATCATTGAATGTGAGACCCAAAGACTTGTTGATCAATTTAACTCCCGTGTCATTAAAGAAGCATGTGAAGCTAAGATCACATAATTGGGCAACCAAGAGAAGATTAAAGCTCAAAGATTCCACTAGCATGACATTTGAAATGGACAAGTCATTAGAGATGACGACTTTGCCCAATCCCTTGATTCTTCCTTTGGAATTATCCATAAATGTCACCTTGTCCTTATCCTCGTCTTCTTTGATGGTGGTGAACATCTTATGATTGTCGGTCATGTGTCGAGTGCAACCACTCTCAAGGACCCAATGTTTTCCACCATTTTTGTAGTTCACCTTGCTAGAAGCCATGAGATAAGAGGTATTAGTATTCAAAATAGTACATGATTCACTTGTACTAACCTCAACAATGAGAGCAACTTTTTTAGATGAACTTTGTTTCTTAGAGCGCTTGAGGTGATTCTTCCAAGTGTCAACTTTCTTCTTGTTTGCTTCATCAATTGAGATATGGTGCTTCCCATATGAGTTGATCAAACCTACAAGCTTATCAATGCGAATACATAGTTCTTTTGGAGCTTCACTAGGAAGAGTAATGATATTGTCATACTCAGCACATATAACGTCATAAGAATCCTCTAACAAGCTACTAGCAATAGCATGATCATCAAAAAGTAAGAGAGAGCTAGTAGAAGTAGAGTCGTTGTAAACCGATGGCACAAGAGTGTGATGAGCATGAATTCCACTGATCTCATTTGAGGTGGAAGCACCTAGATCATCCTTGGTTAATAAAACTTCATGAGAGACACGAGCACTATTCTTGCTTGAGAGGAACTTCATGATGAATTCTTCATGAGAAATTTTGAGTGCTCCTCCAAAGGAATTGATCTTTTCAACAAGATCATGCAATCATAGCATGGTAGCACCTATAGTTTCACCATCAAATGTTCCAAAGTGAATATAAGCATCTATGAGTTCAAGATAAACTGGATTTTCAATCACAGTAGCACTTAAGGAGTTGTTAGATGAAGAGTTTGATGAGATGTTCATGTTAGCACTCAAATTTCTCGGTTTTGTGGCATATAGGTAGCTTAGCAAGAGATTCATCCATGAGCCACTACCGGACCCCAATGAAGAACTTGTCTCCAGCACTTCCGATCACTTTCTCAATTTTGTAAGGATCAAGGACACCAAGAAGGGGGGCGGTTAAATCGGTGGACTTATAAGACTAATTTTGTTACGAACTTAAACTATGAGACTCAATCACAACGAAAGCAAACCTAAGCAATTCTAGTAGACTAAAACTCCTAACAATGCTAGTGTAAAGATAAGAATAACAAGCAAGCACTAGCACGATAGCCACCAAGAGGAATGAAAGAACAACCTATCACTCTACTCAAATGGTAAGTAAATGCGGTATGTAAAGAGAGAGATAGAGAGTGCTCAGTGATTTTTCTCGATGTCTCGTAAGGTAGGCACCTTCCCCTAATCCTCGTGGAACCACTCCTGTCGGAGCCTTGGTTCCTTTCATCATTCTCGGAACGATGCTCACAAGGGTACGTTTCACTCCCAGAGTGAAGTCACTGGTGGTCCGGCTGTCGCACACAATACACAAGCGTTAGAGCAAGCCTCCAAGCCTCGAGTGCTCCCTCTTGGTATCCCTTTCGAGCGGGGGACACGAAAACACGTACAAACTTGGTGTCATCTTCCACAATCTCCTTGAAAGCTCAAACACTAACTCCTAGCCAGTCTAGGCTATCCAAACCAAGAGTAATAGGCAAAGATCACTCCTCTCAAGCCCCACAAGTTCTAGAAGTGTATGAATATTCCCTATCACTCTCCTACTATCACCAAAGATCTCCAATCTTGTCTTCTGCTCTCTTGGTGGTGTCTCTTGTCCTCTCACAAGTTTCATTCAGCAGTTCAGACCTCATGCACATAGCAAAATGGCCCCCTCCATGTTAAATAGGCTCTAAGCCTAGAAACAACCGTTGGAACATGATGTCATAAAGCTGACTGCTTTATGCAATCACCGAACTATCCGGTGACTGGATCATCGGACTGTCTGAAGACCCTTTCCTCCAACTGGCCAGGAAACACTCTCTGGAATTCATTCCATAGGACGCCGGATTGTCCGATGCATACCTTCGTCGGACTGTCAGGTGACTTTCACTTTTGGACTCCGAGAGACATGTCCGTGTTCTGTACACCGGCACAATACGAATTTATACGATTGGAGGGGGTACGAGCTTCTTCTTGATCGATATGGCCTAATCCACGATGGGCTCAAGAATGTAACGTGGTTCGGGCCACCGCGAGGTGTAATACCCTACATCTAGGGGTCAGAAATAACGAACTCACGTATGATTGAGTGGATTATAATGGCAGAAGGGCTCTTACGCGGCCAGAGTTCCTAGCACGCCTATGTGGGTGTGTATCGAACTAATCTCTAAGTCTTGTTATGTCTCTCGTTGTACAAGGGTCCTTGACGAGCCTTTATATAGAGGCTGGACCGGGGTTACAAAGCGGGATGAAATGGGTGGCTCCGTGACAAATGGGGGCCACAGCTAAATTTGGTTCCAACGAAATTGGATGTCCTCTGACGAGTTGGGTCGCAACCAAACTTGGTCCCCGTAGGATGGGGCTTCCTCTGACGAACGGGGCCGCAACCAAACTTGGCTCCCACCAAAACAGACCTCCTCTGATGAGTGGGGCCGACGGCATCTTCGACAATGATATTCTAGCGATTCCCTAGAGTTTGACGGTCCTCTAGTGTTAGCTGTTATCCTTCACCTGTCCCCTGCTCAGCGCCAAGGGGACAGAGTTTCTTTACTGTTTGCTTTACCTCTCTGCCTCCTTTGTACAGTCGCCAAGAATCTCTGTATCGGCAGGGGCCTTGTCACGGGTTGGTCGTCCAACCTTGGGGTCCGAAAGTAAGTCGGTTACTTGGCCATCAGGCGATCAAGCCTTGTCGTTACGCATCCCCCGACCCAAGGGGGTCAGTGTGGCTTTTGTTCGTGGATGCGCCCGACCCTCTGGTTGGGCTTAGGAAAACTTACGAGAATCTTCCTCTAGGCCCATGAAGAATGTGGGTCAGTCGTCATTAATGGGCCGTAGATTGTAGCTTGGGCCATCGAGTAACCCCGGGCCATAAGTACTCAAGGGATATGACCTCGACAGTAGCCCTCGAGTCCTGCACCGTTTGCAATCCTGTTGAGCCGGTGCGGGGCTGATTCATGAAGTCGATCTCCCATGATCGATCCATCGGGGGCCCGTGAGCCCGCCCGTAGGGCGTAGCCCCCAAGCCCCCCGAGCGAGCCGAAGGGTCGACTGGGAGATCTGATGCGTTACCGTAGTCGTTTTGTCATGGTTTCTTCATGTCCTTCCTACAGGTGCACGAGGTAGGACGTAGCCCCCAAGCCCCGGGCGATCCAAAGAGTTAGTTGGGGGATCTGATTCGTCCTTGTTCTTCGGAGTTGATCCTATGGGTGCATGCGAGCGCGCCCAAAGGGTGTAGCCCCCGAGCCCCCAGCGATCCATAGGGTCAGTCGGGGGTCTGATTTGTTGTGGTGCTATAATCAATATCGCGTGCACCCGTAAGGTGTGGCCCCGTGCCCTGTGCGATCCGTAGGGTCAGTCGGGGGGTCTGATTGAATTTTATCAATTCGGATGCCCTTCGCTCCTGAGTGATTCAGATCAGTCAGGCGGGACATGCATTCCCCGACCATCGAGAGTCAAGGCCGGCTGCGCTCGTGGCCGAATTTGTGTTATGTGCCTAGAACGGATAGGTCGAACCAGTCGTATGTTCGTGATCAGCACTTACGCCTAGGATGGGTCAAGCGGATTGGCCATGTTCTGTGATCAGCGCTTGAGAGCAGGGGTCGGACTGAACAGTTCGGTAGCTGACCCGTGACTGCCCCAAAGTACGGGTTTGGTCCCGTTGCATCCACATGAAGGACGGTCAATGGATTTCGAAATTTGAACCATCGCCCCGCGCAGTAACTTGCATGTGCGCGTCTTGTTCGGCTAGCACTTGGCCAGGCAATTATCATGCCTGGCTGGCATGCGCAGTTGGGTTATCGTCAATTTGACTGGTGTAGGAAACGAGTATCTGCCCTTGCCCCACACGTCGGTGGGTGGGTAACGAAGATCATCGGTGCACGGTTCATTGTTAGACCCGTCGGGCGCCCCAACGGGTGGCCACGTGGAGCGAGGCGAGTGGCTCTCGAAAGTTGAACTGCCGCGGTCTCTACGCACATCTTATGTTCGTCCTGCGTAGGCCTGGTGGTCACTGTGCCTAGCAGGTGTGCGTAGGCATGCTGACGTCACTTTGACTGGCGGACGCAACGAGGGCTTCACGCAAGGCCCACCCGTCAGTGGGTGGGGTACGAAAATTATGGGCGCTCGACGGCTCTGGTGCCCATCATGAAACGGGAGTAAATCTCCGTCACTTCGTGGGATCATGTCTTGGGAATCGAGGGGATGAAATCATTCGCCTCGGTCAGCTATAAAAGCGACCGGGTGGGATTCGAAACCCACCCTTGCCATTTGCCTTCATCTCTCTTGCACCCGTGTACTCTTCCCGAGCTCATTGCTTTCGCTGCTTTCGTTTGCATCACCGTTCATCGTCCTTGTTATCGTCGTTGTCATCGTCATGGCCTCTGAGTGGAAGGCATCCACCGTCTCCACCGACATCCTTAGGGATCACGCGGAGAAGGGATTGCTTCAGCTGCAGGACGTCATCAGCTGGAGGGCGACGGCGGAGCAATAGGTACCGGACCCCACGCTGAAGGAAATCGTCTCCTTCCTCTCCTTCCATGAGTGGGCTCGGGCTTCCGACTTGCCAGTTTGTCTGCCGGCTCCTCGCCTCCTACTAGGTTCGCCTCCACCACCTCAACCCGAACGGGGTGCTCCACATAGCGCTCTTCATCACGCTCTGTGAAGCCTTCCTCGGGATCTCTTCACACGCTGTGTTGTGGAGGTATTTCTTTAATGTGACGTGGCTGGGTGGTGCGCACAACATTACGGGTGCGTCGGCATCTGCCTTCTGCGCACGCGCGTGGGGGAGTACCTCGAGGTACCCCCGTAGAAGTCGTTGAAGGGCTGGGACGACGAGTGGTTCTATGCCGCCAATGTCGCCCCACACATCTTGGGGTACCTCAATGAGACCGCCAGGACCATCGACTCGTGGACTTCCCCATCGTTGGAAGAGGACGTGTAGGCACTAGGCCCACTCCTTGCATGGATCCAGGAGCTTCAGGAGGCCGAGCTATCAGCCGTCAAGGTGGCCGCTGTCTTCGTTGGTCGTCGTGTGCTCTCGCTCCAACGTCGCGGAGAGGAGATGCACCAGTACACCGGCGCCCAAAACACCACGCGACTGCTGGTTGGGGAGGAGCTATCAGATGACGACATTGCGGGCCGTGTCTCCTGCATGTTCGAAGGATACGAGGAAGCAGCCCTCACGAGAGGGTCAAAGCCCCTGTTCACGCATTCGGCAAGTTGATCTTTTCTGTAGTCTTCGTTACTTCTACCGTGATGACTACACCCGTCGATTAAGCTTTTTGTCCGTATTGATTCAGGCGGGTGGGTCCTCTTCGCTTGTCTTGGCAACGGTTCCCTTGGGTGCCCTTTCTCCTCTGGCGCAGACATCTCCGGCGGCGGGCACCGGTGTCGGCAGCTCCAAGAAACAATCACACAGGAGGTCCTCAGTCGGTCGAAGCCACGAGGGCTTGTCACGTAGGTTCTCACTCCGGCACCTCAGCCGACGTGGGAGGAGGTGGCTGCCCTGACCACGCAAGTGGTGGGAGATGATCCTGTTCTCGTGTCATCTTCCGAGGATTAGGACGACATTTTTGTTTTTGGGTCGGATACTGAGTCCGGCCCCTCGGTCCCCCTTGAAGAGGATCAGGCTCGGCTGGCAGGGCGTCATTCCCGTCCCCCCGGTTGTTCATCCGGTGCTGCCATCCGAGAGGGTAGTGACAGCGACGATGACCCGGGCCCAAAGTGATCAAGACATCCCTTTATTGGACACATACAACGCTCCTTCACCTACTATAGCTCGTGCACAACAATTGAATTTAGGTGTGAGATCATTCCCAACCACATGTCTTCCTTCTTTTAGGAATAGATGGCTACCTAATAATTTTATCATGATTAGGAACAATGGAGAGGATCAAGGGAAGCATGGAGAAGGACTTGGAGAAGCTCAAGATCAGCAAGACACGTTTGACCCCGGAGGAGAGTCAGTCCCACTCGAGAGTCGAGTTGCCCTCGAGTTCCAGGAGCAGTTCGCACTAAAATGAATGCCTAGATCGCATCCAAGATCGTTTTAGATGTTCTAGAATGGTTGGAAAGCAAACAAAATAACCTTTCCAACGGCACCGATCTCATCTCCAAATTCGACCAGAATCAATGGAAATTGTTAAAACAAGATGATGTCCAAAAACTACCTCGGATGCTGCGACACTATCTTTTGGCCTTTGGGCCGTGTATCTTTTCTAGGCCTATTAGTATTAGGGTTTGCTCCTATGATCATCCTAAACTCTATATAATCAGTAACTACCATCATTAGGATCAGGTTTCGATTAGTTTTCTTCTGTTATCAAATAGTTTTGTCGTTTGCTGGTTTTCAACTTTGTGATTAATTTAGATTTTGCAATTGAGTTGTGTTCTTCCTTGGTTTTGATTATGTTCTTCGATTCGCAGGCTGGGATTAGCCTTCTTGGTGAGGTCAATCATGTGCGCGTGGTTGATATCCAGAGGAGAAGTGGTGCTGCGATTGCGAGATTCGAATCGTGTTGATTTGAGGCCGGATTGAGAGTTATCACGACCTGATGAAAAATCGAGAACCACATATACATCAAGTGATAATCCGAGATTCAGATCTATCCTTGTTTATTTTGCATTCATCGTATCGTCCACGGAAAAGCCGCAACACAAAAAAAATTAGTAGATTGTTAGGTGTTTTCCTGTCCAAGGCGTGTTTAGCCTTTCCATAATTTATTTTAGAGTTCGTAGTCTTGAGTTTTGTCCCTAGCTTGTATTTTGGTTGTTGGATTCGAAATCTTTTTGCATCCAGTTGTTTGCCTTGATCATTCTTCGTTTGCATCATTCGGATCTGTTACTGTATTTACATCTGTTATTTGTTTCCTTTGCATCGAAATTTTGTCCCACCCACCCACCCACCCTATATTTCAACCACAAACAGATCCACCATTCATAGATCCACCTCTTCATAATCATCGGCTGCTCAATCATTTACAAAATCACCAACCGATTTCCTCCCGATTGCGTTTCACACCTTCCAAAAACGTGTCCCGAGCACCCTTCGGTAAAATGGACACAACTTTCTCATACAAACTCAAAATCAGGCAATTTTTTTAAATTCTTAGAATGAAAAGATACATTTGGCTTTCTTCGACTTTATCAGAGTTCAAGAAAATTTTCAAGACCAAATTCCCTCTGGAAGTGGACCTTTGTGAATTTACAAGATTTTTGGTGCAATTTTAGACATCTTCATGATTTTCCAAAGAACACATTCCCCATTGGATCAGTCTAAAACTTCTTGGTGTTCCTGTTTTTGTACCTCCGAAAATTAAAAAAATAGTGAAAATTCAAAAGAAAGATAAAAAAAAGTGAAATTATCAAGGTGACATCACTGTCTTGGGCTATACCGTGCTGATCACTGATCTTTGGAGTCACGTCTATTGCTGATCTTAATGCATTCTTATCATTGTTCACATCTGAATTTTTCATAAGATTAGACTAGCAACTATAATTATATACTTAGAACACTTATTTTGCATTACTATCTGTTATAGAATTATGTTCCACTAACCATTATTTCAGCCCTCCAAGCTCTATATATCCATCTGGAATCAGCGCTGCATTTGACCCTGCAATTGTGGAATTACGACTCCCTGGTCTCTCCTGCCACCAGTTGTACCATCCTTTGTCTTGCATTTATAAGAACTGTGTAAGAACATGGTAAGTCATTTTCTTTTGCAGATCTGCCAACACAAAATTCAGACCACCGTAGTGTAGGGATAATATCCTACTTTGTATCTTTGTTGCCTTGTAACCATGGCAGGAATGGGTAAGTCTACAAGTGATAAGAGTGAATCTTCTGATGATGCAACCTCCTCGAACGACTTCTCTTATATTGTCAGTCAAAATCAACTTGCTGACATTCTTGCTAAGTTCGATCGGAGGATGACCAAGCAATTACAGACAATGAACCAAAAATTACAGCGTCTCTCAACTTGTATGACAAACTGTGAGACAAGTCGACCACAACAGAGAGAGGAAGACGACGATGAAGTTAATGGCAAGAACTTGTAAGAGAATGATGTTGACAATGATAAAGAACAACAAAACAGAATGCACGATCGTTAACGCCATAACCACCAAGGTATGAGAGGTAATAAACATCGTGTTCCTTATAAACCTTTTGCTAAGATTAAGTTTATCATCTCACCTTTTTCTAGAAATTATGATGCTGAGACTTATCTTGATTGCGAGATGGTTGTAGAGCAAAAATTTACATCTCACTTAGTTTCTGAACAACATAGAGTTAGACAAGCTACTTGTGAGTTTTGAGATTTTGCTTTACAATGGTGGACTGATCTTTGCAAAGCGTATTTGCAACGAGATAGTTGGGATAGATTGAAAGATGCTACGCGTAACCGTTTTGTTTTGTTCCTCCTTCCTATCAAAAAGATTTGTGTAAAAAATTGCAACGCTTAGAACAGCATGATAAATCTGTTCAAGAATATCTTGTGGAGTTGCAAAAGGGTATGATGCGTTGTGGGATAGAAGAGGACTTTGAGGATACTATATGTCATTTTTATGCTGGGTTACGTCGTGAAATTTGGAAGATTATAAAGACTATGATTCTGTCTAGTAGTTGTTCCACCTTGCTGTGCTTGCAGAAAAATAATTGCAGGAACGACAACTCTAAAATAGTACAAGTACATACACTCCACGGTCGACATTTCCTTCTTCGACCACATGTACGCCACCACCGTCCAACACTGCAGTAGCACCAAAACCAGCCCCTTCGGCACAATCTTCAGATTCGAGTAAGTCTTCTTTGCAGGTACCCAACAAGAGTATATCCTCCAATACCTCGACAGGACATTCCTCCAACATTAAATGCCATAAATGTCATGGCACGGGACATATGCAGTGAGATTGCTGAAGTCAGCGGGCATACATTGTTACTGAAGATGGAAGATACAGAAGTACTTTGGAAGTTGAGGACAAAGAATCCGATTATAAAGATAATGATGGCCAAGTATTTGGTACTGAAGATACTTCGGCTTACAGGGCTATCATTCTTCAACGAGAACTCTCCGCACAGATACACCCTGATAAGATTCAATGCCATAATCTATTTCAGATTTACTTTGTGATCAAGAACCGGTGCGCACGTGTGATCATTGATGGCGGGAGCTGCAGCAACTTAGTGAGTACTGATTTGATCACTAATCTTGACTTTCCCACACGGTCACATCCACATCCATACCATATCTAGTAGTTGAACGACTTCGGTAAGGCAAAGGTTACGAGAACTTATTGAGTCCCTTTCTCTATTGGCATCTATGTTGATTCTGTGAATTGTGATGTTGTATGTATGCAAGCTTGTTCATTATTATTGGATTGTCCATGAAAATATGATAATGATGCTATCCATTATGGTAAAAGTAATACATATACCTTCATGCATAAAGGAAAGAAAATTACTTTACTATCTTTGACCCGTGTTGAAATTGTACAAGCTGATAGAGATAGACTTGATAATGAAAAGAAAGAACATCCTCCTACATCTAAAAATCAGCAAGCAAAAAAATTAAAAAGTCCTGTAATGCTTGCTATAAAATTTGATCTTACTAAAATTTATGATGAAAATGCTTCATGTTATACTTTGACATGCAACGATACATTGTTTTCAATTGAAGATCTTGCTTCTTCTTTGGATGCTCTAGTTGCTAACTTTTTGCAGGAGTTTCATAATAATTTTCCACCCGAGGCACCTCTAGGACCGCCACCCATTCAAGGGATTGAGCACCAGATTGACTTGATTCCAGGAGTGAACATGAATTGGCCCACGGCCTCAACACAATGGGCCACATTGAAATTTAGAGGTGAGCTCGTTCTCAACTACAAGGCTTCCTTCTTTTGAGAAAAGATGGCTACCTAATGATTTTATCATAATTAAAAACATTGGAGAGGATCAAGGGAAGCATGGAGAAGGACTTGGAGATGCTCAAGACTAGCAAGACACATTTGACGTCGCAGAAGACTCAGTCCAACTCGGAGTCGAGTGGCCATTGGGTTCCAGGAGCAGTCCGCACTAAAACGGACATCTAGGTCACATACGAGATCTTTTTGTAAGTTCTAGATATGGTTGAAAAGCTAACAAGATAACTTTTTCAACGGTACTGTCTCATCTAGAAATTCAACTGAAATCAGTGGGAATCTTTAAAACAAGATGACATCCAAAAACTGCCTCAAGTGCTGCGACACTATCATTTGGCCTTTGGGCCGTGTATCTTTTCTAGGCCTAATAGTATTAGGGTTTGCCCCTAAAGTCATCCTGAACTCTATATAATCAGTAGCCACTGTCATTAGGATCAGGTTTTGATTAATTTCATCTATTATCAAATAGTTTCGTCATTTGACGGTTTGTTGGTTTTCTAACTTCGTGATTAATTCAGATTTTGCAATTGAGTTGTGTTCTTCCTTGTTCTTGCTTGTGTTTTTTAGTTCACAGGCTGGGATTAGCCTTCTTGGTGAGGTCAATCGTGTGCGCATGGTTGATGACCGGAGGACAAGTGGTGCTGCGATTGCGAGGTTTGAATCATGTTGATTTTAGGCCGAATCAATTGTCTGTCGCATCCCCACCAAATCGAGAGTTATCGCGACCTTACGAAAGATCGGGAACCACGTAGACATCACAAAGGCCGTGCAATCGCCGTCGGCAGTGACCGAGGCCATTCTGATCTGTCGATCGAAGGCGTAAGTACCTGCACTTCGCACTTTTTCTTTATCGTTGTGCATAATAGTTGTGTAGTGGGCTTACTTCATTTATTTTTCAAAGGGCGACTGCTGTTCCTATTGCCGCGGCGGGCGTCGTGCGACGGTGGTCGGTGCAGGCGAAGAGGGGGACGACGAGGTGGTAATCGTCGAGCCTGCGACGGTGGTCGGTGCAGGCGGCCAAGTGTCGTCTTCGACCACCACGTCTACGGGGCCAACGGCGGCAGTCGGCGAAGAAGCAGCGTGGAAGGCCGTTGCGACGCTGACTGTCGCGGCGGCCAATGCTGGAGGCTCCGGGGCCTCGGCCTCGGTGCAGCGGGTGGTGTCAGACCCCCCCGTCTAGTGAGGTGTCGGTGCATGCCACGCGTCACTACGACAACTCAATGGGGATTTTCTAGACATCATCCTCGAGGTCAGCGAGGGCATCAAGAAGCTCCTCGACCGGTTGGCTGTGGGTCGCAACATCTTCAGCGACCCGGCCGTGCTGGAATCACGGGTAAGTTCATAATAACTCAAAATTTCACAGTCACTGACCTTTTTATTTGTAGTACTAAGGCGTGTTTCTCTAGCGGATTGTGCTCCAAACACTGGGTCAATCTCTATCTGACCCGGCATTGCAGGCCGAAGTGGAGTCCCTCCGCAAGGCGGTGGACCATGCTCGAGCCGGCCGAGAGGAGTCAAGAGAGGACGCCCACCGGTTCCGCCGCGAGGTCAAGGCCTCGCAGGAGGAGATGAAGACCGCTCGGGATGAGGCCTCAGCGGCTCGGCAGGATGCTTAGGCTGCTAAAGCAGAGGCTCAAGCAGCTCGGGAGGAGAAGAAGTACGCCGTTGAACTGGCACAGGCGTACTTCAACGCTTTTCGTAAGTATCGCATTCCCGACCCTTTCCCCGACCTCTTTCTTCCATTAGGAATAAGAAGGTTGAAGCCGATTGTATTGTCCAAAGCTCAACCAGCGGGCTGAGCGGGCGGAGGCGAAGGCGAAGGAGGCGACGGGGTGATTTGCTGCCACCGAAGAGAAGCTCATCGTCTCGGAGGACGAGGTCAAGAAGCTCACAGCGGAGCTGGATGCCCTGCGTCTGTCCTCCGACGAAGCTGTGTCCCGTGCGCAGCAGGTGGTGGAGGACGCGCAGACCGCCACCGGTGTCACCATCGAGGAGCACGACAGTATGTGCTTTTGTGGAACGTGTTTGCTGAAAGGTCGACATGGGGTCGGTTATCTTCGTTTTGCCTTGCAGCTATGATGGGTGCTCTCCGGGACGTAATGGTAGACGTGTGCTGCATGTTTCGAAACATCTTTGTCGGGGTGCGAGATGCCAACATCTCGGTCGACTATGCCAGGTACATGATGGGGTACCTCCCCAGGCTGATCGTCCCCGTGTTGACCAACGCCCTCCAAGATGGGGCGACGCTGGCATTGGGGCAGGTGATGGCGCATTACCCAGGCATCGAGCTTGCGTGCGTCTCCGAAGGCTTCCCTCTTGACACCCCGAAGGCGGAGATTATGCAGCTGACAAACGATGTGCGGCCCTCGGCGGCGAACCTCTGCATCGGTTTCCACACATGGAACTTCGTGCGGGAAAGGTTTGGCTCGATGCCGACCCGTCCCCGAGATCTTCCATGCCGCCTCCAAACCCGTAGGTTTAGGTCTTTTTGTTTTGTTTTCCTGTAATGGCTTTGGTGATGTACTTCGGTCATCTTTTGTAAGATATACTAGTAGTAACGAATTTTGATCCGGCCCTTGCCCATGCCAAGTAATCTTCTTAGTAACATTGCATTTTTGTCTTCCATTGGGCATTGACAGAGCGACCAGGTCGTGTATAGGCCGTAGGGTTGAGTATCGGACTCAATGCAGCCATAGGGTGTCACCAACCCGGGTCGTTAATCATTAGCTGCGAGGAAAGACTCAAACGCTAGCACTTAGAATTTACTTTACACATCCAAGGATCGGCAAGAAACGAGGTCTAAGAACGAAAATGAGAGTCGCAGAGCGAGAGAACAACGAGGTTGGGTTGCAACGCTGTTCTTAGTCAAATCACGTCGAACCCAAGGGAACTTTTGAAGTTCACGCCAGTGCAGGTTGGGATTTAACTTTGAAACTTGCGCGGACCAGGTCGGAGCCCTAGAACGAGAACGAGGCACGGAGCCTACGAAAAACAACGGGGTCAGTCCGCAACACTGTACTTAGTTAAATCACGTCGACCCGGGGGAACTTTCAGAGTTCCCGCCAGCGCTGGATGGGATTTAACTTCGAGACTTGCACGAACCGACCGCTGAGCGGGAGGCCTCAGGGCCTGCACTGCGGGACCTAGCGAACATATCGTGAAGGTCGGCAAACATGTCGCAGGGGACACTCAGATAGCCCCCGAGCGGCGGGAGTCGGCCTTTCGGCCGTGCGCCGCCCACCAGAACAAAAAGAAACAAGATTTGTTCAAGAAACTTAACTGATTTTATTATGCAGAGAAACAATGCAAATTTTCAATGTTCCAAGCATTCTCAAGCTCTTCGCCGCTCTCGGTCACCAACTTGTAGGCGCCAGTCCTTAGAACGCATTTGATTACAAAGGGTCCTTCCTAGGGGGTGACACTTGTGCTTTCCGGCCTTAGTTTGGGCTCTCTTTAGGACTTCATCACCGATGTTGAACTCCTAACCCCTGATCCGCCAAGCATGTAGCTGACAAAGACTCTGCTGATACTTAGCTGACCGTAGGATGCCAATGTCACTTGCTTCATCGAGTTGATCCAAGGCGTCTTGTCGTGCTTCTGCTGATGCTTCTTCATTGTAGGCTCAGACTCGAGGAATTGTAGTCGATATCGGTTGGCAGAACGGCTTCGGTGCCGAATGCCATGAAGAACGAGGTCAAGCCCGTCGTTCGGTTCGGGGTCATCCGCAGGCCTCAAAGTACGGAGGGGAGTTCCTGGGCCCACCGACTAGCCGCATTCTCAACGTAGTCGTAGATTCGGGGTTTGATCCCCTAGAGCACCACGCCGTTGGCGTGTTCGACCTGCCCATTGGTCCTCGGATGGGCCACGGATGCGAAGTTGAGTCAGATGTGATATTCCTCATAGAATTCGTGGAATTGTCGACTGGTGAATTGCGCACCATTGTCGGTGATGATGGAGTTCGGGACCAGCGGCAGATAATTTCGTAGAAGAATTTGATCACTCGACCAGCGCTGATGGAGGGCACCGGCTTAGCATCAATCCATTTGGTGAACTTGTCGACGGCGACGACGAGGTGGGTGAAGCCTTTGGGCACTTTTCAGATGGGCCCGAGGATGTCGAGGCCCAGAATCACGAAAGGCCATGTGATCGGGATCGTTTAAAGTTCTTGAGCCAGCAGGTGGGTCTGTCGGGTATAATATTGGTACCCTCAGCAAGAGCAGACCAAAACTTCTTGGCATCGGTGACTGTTGTAGGCCAGTAGAATCCCTGGCAGAAGGCTTTTCCGACCAAGGTCCTTGGTGCGGCAGGGTGCCCGCAAATTACTGAGTGAATGTCGTCAAGGATGTGTCGACCCTCCTCCCGAGGATGCAGCGTTGAAGAAAACCACTCGTGCTTCTCTTGTATAGCTCGTTGTCGATGATGGTGTAGGCTTTTGCTCGCCGAGATATGCGTCGGGCTTTGTTGGTGTCGGTCGGGAGCGTGCCATCTTGGAGAAAGGCAAAAATATCTTGGGACCAGTCGAGAGCGATGGCCATCACTTCCAACCCTGGGGTCGGAGCCGGCTGGCCGACCGAGGCGTCAGATGAGTGGTCGGCCTCTTCTTTAATCTTGATGGTCAGCTCGGTTAAGACATCGAGAAAGACGTCATTGGGTACGAAATCTCTGCTCAAGGCCATTTTGGCAAGGTAGTCGACCGCTTCATTGTCGCTGTGTAGAACATGGTGGAGTTCGAGCCCATTGAACTTGTCTTTGGGCTTAGGCTTTCATCTTCGGATCGCGACAGCTTGAGGCTTTCATGACTTGGTTTACAACGAACTCGGAGTCGCCCTTGACGTAGAGCCGTCAAATGCCGAGAGTGATTGCCATTCGCAGACTGTGAAGTAGAGCTTCGTATTTGGCAACGTTGTTAGAGGCGCAGAAATGAATCTGCAGTACGTAACAGAACTTGTCGCCTTTCGGTGAGATGAGGACGACACCAGCCTCGAGCTACGAATCATGCAGGAGCCATCGAAGAACATGGTCCAGTGCTCGAGGTCAACAGGGGTTGGCTGCTCTTGAGCTTCGGTCCCCTCGACGATGAAATCGGTGAGAACTTGAGACTTAAAGGCTTGACACGGAACATAGGAGATGTCGTGGCCCATGAGTTCCATTGCGCACGTGGTGATCCATCCGACCGCATCCTTGTTGGTGATGACCTCCCCTAGCGGGAAGCTCGTAACCACTCGGACGGAGTGGTTGTCGATGTAATGATGTAGTTTGCGCTTGGTGATGAGGATGGCGTAGATTAGCTTCTCCACTTGCGTGTAGCGGGTTTTGGCGTCGGCAAGCACTTCACTGATGAAGTAGATGGGCTGTTGGACTTTCAAAGCCCGACCCTACTCCGAGCGCTCGACGGCGAATGTGGTTCTGACCACCTTGGTAGTGGCGGAGATGTACAGGAGCAGAACCTCACCGGGGTTGGCGAAGCAAGGATCAGTGGCAAGGACAGCAGGGTGTTCAGTTGCTCAAACGCTTCCTTCGCCTTGGTGGTCCAGGTGAACCAGTCGGACTTGCGTAGCAATCAATAAACAGGCATTAACCTTCTCACTGAGTCACGAGATGAAACGGCTGAGGGCCATGAGGCACCCGATGAGCCTCTGGACACCTTTGACGTTCTTGACAGGGCTGAGATTTAGGATCGCGGCTATCTTCTTTTGATTGGCTTCAATGCCACGCTCAAAGATGATGAACCCAAGCAGTTTGCCGGACGGGACGCCAAAGACGCACTTTTTGAGGTTAAGCTTCACGCGGTACCGTTGGAGATTGCGAAGGCTCCTCTACATCGGTGATGAGGTCGTCGGTTGGAACTTCACATAGAAATCTGATGGTACCCAGAGTACGCATCGAGAAAACTAAGGGTCTCGCAGCCAGCGATGGAATCGACCACCTAATCTATGCGCGGCAAAGGATACGGATCCTTCGAGGATGCTTTGCTGAGACTTGTATAAACAACGCACATCCTCCACCTACCATTCTTTTTTCATGACCATTATAGGTCGGCTAGCCACTCGGGGTGGTAGACCTCATGAATGAAGTTAGCAACGAGAGTAATTTCTTCCCCTATAGCGTTCTGCTCCTCATCGTCGAAGCGTCGGAGTCCTTGCGGTACAGGTCAAGATCTAGGCTTGATGTTGAGGGAGTGCTTGGCGACCTCCTTCGAGATGCCCAGCACATCAAAGGATGCCCAGGCAAAGACGTCCCGATTCCGAATGCGGAAGTCAACGAACGCGCTTTCCTATTTGTCAAAGCGCACCATCCCGACCCTAGCCTTCTTCGTAGGGTCGGATGGGTCGAGGATGATCTCCTCCTTGGAGTCACTGTCAGGTTCGAAGGATGTAGAGGTTGACGGCTTAGAGTTGAGGGTCGGGGTCCAGGCCGACCCTTGGTACTTGCGGATCTCTTCCAACTGGGCCGACCTAGAGAGAGTGAGGGCCAGCTCGAAGCTTTCTTACTCATAGGCGAGGGCCTGCTTGATATGTGAAGCCACGGTGATGACGCCTTTGGGACGTGGCATCTTTAGCTTCAGGTAGACGTAGTTGGAGACGGCCATGAGCTTGGCATAGCTGGGTTGGCCAAGAATGGCGTGGTAGGTTCCGACGAAATCAACCACCTCGAAGGTCAGCGTCTCGGTCTTAAAGTTGTTGCGGTCGCCGAAGGTGACTGGTAGGTCGATCTATCCCATAGGAACGGCGCGGTCCACCGAGATCACTCCGTGGAACGGAGCATGGCTTGGCCGGAGGTCCGACCGTGAGAGGTTCATGGCATTGAAGGTGTTGATGTAAAGGATGTTGAGGGCGCTCCCACCGTCCATGAAGACTTTGGTGAGGCGCATATTACCGACGATGGGGTCGAGCACCAGGGGAAGACGCCCTGCTGAGGCACTCGGTTGGGGCGGTCAGATCTGTTGAAGGTGATGGGCACCTCCGACCATTTGAGGTAGGATGGTACAGCAGGGCCAGCGAAGCTGACT
Organism: Zoysia matrella; assembly: GCA_001602295.1. Taxonomy (NCBI): domain Eukaryota; kingdom Viridiplantae; phylum Streptophyta; class Magnoliopsida; order Poales; family Poaceae; genus Zoysia; species Zoysia matrella. The sequence continues at coordinate 44,195 of BCLG01003618.1, forward strand.
TCTCGCCACAGCAGCTTCTGGCGGCGTCGAGGTTTGTAAGCCCATGGCCCACGAAAGATCATGAGGCAGCCTTCAGGTTCAGGAAAGGCGGGGTCGGCGTTCTGCTCCGCACCCTTCTCCAGAGGGTCGAGACGTTGAGGCTGACATGATTGGATACGAACATGGACATTCAAGAAATACTGCATTAGTCAGCAATCTTGAGGTGCTGGAGCGGAGCGGAGTGGTTAGGGCTTCTCAAGAAGCTTCTCGAAGTGGTTGTCACGCTCAGGCGGAGCCTTGGCTTGGGGTCGGGGTCGTTGTTCGGCAACTGCCACGAACTCGTTGTTGTGCTGCCGACCCTTCTTGGGTTTCTTGCTGCTGGAGCTACAGCCGATCTGGTCATCCCGATGGTCAGAACGCAGGTCCGAGCAGTGATCAAACTTGCTGTTGGATTTGGACTTCTCCTTGTCCTTGTCCCGGCCTTGGTCGAAGTTGGCTTGGACAACCTGCTCTCCAGTCGCGAAAGTGGTGACAATGTCGAGTAGCGCGTGGGCTGTCCGAGGGTTTTTACACCTTAACTTGTGGACGAGGGCCTTGGATGTTGTGCTGCAGGTGAGGGCGTTGATGACGTCGGCGTCGCTCATGTCGGACAGCTCACTCTGGATGCGCGAGAAGCACTAGATGTAGTCACAGAGCGATTTGCCGAGTTGTTGCTTGCAGTTCTTCAGATCCCAAGAGTTCTCCGGACACATGTAGGTCCCCTGGAAGTTGCCGATGAAGATTCGGTGAAGGTCGGACCAATCTTGAATGCTACCGTCGGAAAGGTGCTCGAGCCACCCCTAGCCTAGTCGAATAGGAAAAGTGGTAGATACTGAATCACGAACAAGTCGTCCGCACCCCTGGCTCTGCAGGCAAGATGATAGTTGTCACACCCCAACTTGTAAAACATTGAAAATGTGCAGCACCTGCATGTTGAGGGCAAAGTTCAATCCCTAGAACAATCCCAATTCAAATCTGAATTCAACTAAATTAAGAAAATAAATGCCAAACAAACCCATTCCATAAACTCACCTTTTTATAAAAGAAGGGTGCAAATGAGAAAAAACAATAATTAACTAGGCTATATAATAGAATTTTGGAGAATCTATCATAATTTTTACAACTCACCTAATGCCCGTAACTGTTCAGTCAAATTTCAGAAGTCAACGTTTTGTATAATTTATAATTCAAAATCCGTGCAGATTCAGAACTTGGTGAGAAAACAAAAGTTGTTCAAAACATCATGTCCCATCGTCACAAAAAGTTTCATAATTTTTCAAGGCCGGTAAGGATGGTTTCTAGAGGAAAAACAGTGCACAGTTTCAAATTCCCAGAATTTTGAAATTCCTGCCAGTCCCACCTGTCAGTCCCTGTTCTTTCACCTCTTTCTCCCCATTGGACAGCTTGGGCGGCAGCCCCGAGCGTGGACGCTGAAACCAGGCGTGCAGCTCTCACTCCTTCCCATTTTTCTCCCAGGTCAGAGCTTTTCTCTCCCTTCCATCCCCTCACTGCCACCACCACCATTTCCACCCTTGGAGCTCCCTAGAGCTGCTGGTATGCTGCTCTCCTTGCAAAACCGCTGCAGTAATCTTCTCCACTAGCACTTCTAGGTGTTCCATGTCTTATTTTCGTCCCCCCTCTCTTGGTTGGACAGAGATTGTGGCCTCTCCATTCTTTCCGTGAAGGAAAGAAGGAGCAGCAGGAAGCAAGCAGCAGAGCTGCAGCAGGGTGGCTAGGCAGCCTCTGGAATCATTCTGGTCTTCTTCCTCAGGCCAGCAGCTACGAATTTCCAGCTAGACGTCACCCTCTTGCCGTCTGCTGGTCTTTGTTCTTCGACGGTGTGCCATTTGTTCCTTGTTCAGCTGGGTTCCTTGCTGCTGATCTGAGCTGCCCGGTTGAGCTCGACACTGCTGTGGTGAGGCTCCATGACACTTATCCTCTCTTTGTGTTCATTTTCATTTTAACCATCCTTCGATCTGTTGCTGTGTTGCCATCCTATCCCAAGATTTGGAACCCTTTGCCCTACCTGAGAGAGGGCAGCAAGGAAGCTTGCTAGTGCAGCGGTGGCATGTTAATACTAACTCATTTCATTTCTTTCTCGAGTCATATAAAAGATTAAATGACCCAAAAATTATGAAATAAATTTTGTTGAGTTCTAATAACCTGGTTACATAATGGAATTGTTGCATGTCAATATGTTATAATGCTTCCAATAGGCCCACTGTAGAGTAGTCTAAAGAGTTGTAATTACCTCCTTTAGCGGATTTGAATCATGATAAAATCAATGCACCTTTTCTCATATCAATGCTAGTTCTGTTAGTTCGCTCGCATTGGGTTCTTTTGTTGTTGTAAAAGTCAACTCATCCTAAAATTGATAAATGAAATAAATTCTCTGTTAATAAGCATGCATTGTGTTTTTACCTCTTGTGTCCATTTGTTTTCCTTTTTTTTTTTATCTTTTCACCATGGTAAATGTATGCATCTTTAAATTGTGAAACTTGTGCTAACAATCCTAATTGAGTACATCTAGCTGGCATGCAAAGTTTTACTCTCATATAAGATGTTTATGTATTCCTTCAATTTAATCACTCCACTATTTAAGCCACCTGTGAAATTAATTATTAAGTAATTCAAAGTCAACTT
>BCLG01003619.1:1975-26964 GCA_001602295.1 Zoysia matrella
GGTAAAATTATGTGTTAATTTTTGGGAGACCCCTTTGGGAGACCCCCACTTACTTATTTATTACAATGCCAAATGTATCCATTTGGACTTGTATAACCTTTGGGAAATCCCTACATCCTTATCTATTACACACCCCAATACCGAATATATCCATTTGGACTTGTATATAGGAACAAGCAAACATGAATAATGACTATATGGCCCATGAATAGTTCAGGTAGATGGCAAGTTTATTGCATCGATCAGAGCTAATTTTGACATGAAATAAGAAAAAAAAGGTGCATTGAAGTTGTGGATGGACTTGCATTTAGTGCATTTTAAGGAAGGGTAAATAGACATGTTTGAGATCTGAGGAAATAACTATATATTTTGGCTGATGCTTGATGGTGCTCCAACTATTTCTCGTTTTTCGCAGACCTATTTGCAGTCAACCAATCTGAGAATAGAAGAAATGAGAATGAAAAGCCGTGATACAGATCAGTGGATGTCATATCGGTTACTTCCTGAGAACCTTAAGGAAAGAATACGGCGTTATGAACAGTATAGATGGCAAGAAACAAGGGGAGTGGATGAAGAACACCTCCTTATAAACCTTCCTAAAGATCTGAGGAGGGATATAAAACGACATCTCTGTTTATCACTTCTCATGAGGGTATGTTCTCACATGCTTTTGCTCCTGAAATCTTACTCCTGCTGGCTGTCACTTAATTTTTGTCTGGCTGCTTAGCCAGTTTTCAAAATATCAGCTGATCAAGTGATTTGCTATTTGCTTCAAGTAATCAAGATTACAATCACCCATCTCAGTTCCTTTGAGTCTCTGTTCTCTTTACGAACTAAGAAGGAAAACAAGCCAGTGTATTTTGAAAGAAAATTAGCAAATATTCCCCCCATTCTTAAATTGTTTTCATTAGGACAACAAATGTAGTTCATTTTTTAGTGTATATGCATATTTTGCCTCTCTGTATGTTCCCATTGTATAAGGGGTTTCCAGCATACTCCCTCTGTTCTTAAATTGATGTCGTCGTTGACTTTTAAATTCAAGTTTGATCATTCGTCTTATTCAAAAAGTTTGCTCGAATGTGTAAAATTTTAAGATGTGATTCAAATAACGCTAATGATAAATCAAACTATATCAAAATATACAAAATTTATCATTTTTTTTAATACGACAAATAGTCAAAGTTAAATTTAAAAGTTAATGGCGATATCAATTAAAAAACGGAGAGAGTAAGATTGAATGTAGTTCATAACGAATAAAGCTCTGATGTGTGGTTGCATGTCTAGACAAAAGTGACTGGCCCTAATCTGTACTTCTGACAGGTACATAAGTAGTTAAGGCCCTGATCTTCTTCCACTTGATGTGTTGCCAAATTACACCTCTAAAATCGTATCTACAAATCTTTTTTTATTCACTGTACAGAAGCAAACTCCTAGGAGCCCTGGAATTTAGTGCAGCAGAACCTTTTTCGTTTGTATCCTGAATTTTGCCTCGTTTGCATCCACTGTTTCCAGGTCCCATTGTTTGAAAATATGGACGATCAGCTCTTAGATGCCATGTGTGATCGCCTAAAGCCTGTTCTATACACGAAAGGCAGCTGCGTAATTCGTGAAGGGGATCCTGTAAATGAAATGCTCTTTATAATGAGGGGAAATCTGATGAGCATGACAACGAATGGTGGGAGAACTGGCTTCTTCAACTCTGATGTTCTAAGAGGTGGAGCTTTCTGCGGTGAGGAGCTCCTCACCTGGGCAATTGACCCCACATCAACATCCAGCCTGCCTAGCTCAACTAGGACGGTGAAGACAATGTCAGAAGTTGAAGCATTTGCTCTGAGGGCGGAAGACTTGAAGTTTGTGGCCACGCAGTTCCGCCGACTCAACAGCAAGCAGCTCCAGCACACTTTCAGGTTCTACTCGCAGCAGTGGAGAACCTGGGCAGCTTGCTTTATACAGGCAGCCTGGCACAGGCACTGCAGAAAGAAGATCGAAAACTCTTTACGCGAGAAGGAGAAGAGGCTGCAGTTTGCCATCGTGAACGAGGGCTCAACGTCTCTCAGCTTCTTGGCAGCTATATACGCTTCACGTTTCGCTGGGAATATGATACGGATTCTGAGGAGAAACGCCACGCGCAAGGCTCGGCTGCAGGAAAGAGTGCCTGCCAGGCTGCTGCAGAAGCCAGCGGAGCCCAACTTTTCCAATGAAGGGCAGTAGTTTTGTTCGACCTCTGCTCTCTCTGTCGGGCAAAGGCACGTGGTTGTTTCTGCTTCTTCTCACCTTCCTCATCATGCCCTAAAGGATATAGTACGTTAAGGAATACTATCGTCAAAGCATACTTGACTGTTGAATGATGTCGATAAGTTCTTGGTTGGGAATTCTCCTAACTTTCGGAAAACGCTGCCTGCGTATGTCTTACGACATCAACTCCGGAATGGAGGGTATCAATGTTTTGCTGTTGTGTGGCACATACCAGTCCGTTCAGTAATGTATACGTACACGATGTTTATATGTCAGTTAGCTGGATTCCATTTTCCTACTCCCACATTGTAAATGCCTACCATATGAGTATAATGTTAACTCACTCTCAGTCCATGTATGTATTGATGGCAACTGGATGCATTTCATCAAGTTCGGTGCTGCATTATTCTGTACAGCGCGCTGTCGTTATTCTTCTCGCGCTCTGATGATGCTCCCCATCGTCCACGCCGCAGCAGCGCAGTTAAGCCGCACCGACACCGTCGGCTGCGTCACTTGATCGAGAAGGACGAGGTACACGTTTATTTCTGGAGGCAATCTTGTCAGGGCGTGGCGCCACTACTCTGCCGATCGAAATCTGTGTGATCCAGAGGCATTTGCATAGTTGCGAGACCCATCGTTGCTCACCGAATAACGCGGCAGCTAAAAATATCTGGAATCCAAAGGTCGAGTACCTCTTAAAATAAAATAAAATTTTTCATGTGGCTTGCACTCCAAAACATATAGCTATTCTTACAAAAGAGAATATTTTCTTTTTCAGGGAACCATGGTGCTCGAGAATCTTTTCATTTGCAAAGGGTGGTGCTCGTCAGCTCGTCGGGGTCGAGGATAGATTTTCCTTCGCTGCGGTTGTTGTGCTGCTATCGTCGCCGTCGGTGAGCAAGGAGCCGTAATTTTGTCTGGGGAATCGCGGAGGGGGAAGGAAAGGACGCCATGGAATTTTGGCTGGGGCCCGAGTTGATCTTGATCAGTGCTCAAATATTGTTGCGGAATGAAGATACAGATTAATTTTACGATCCGTATTTTTTTTATAAAATTGAAGTGATTCTTTTGAAATTCTTTTTAAATTTCAATGAAATTACTGTGTTTCAAATGGGTCATTCGTAGTGGCGTCAATTGGTGAATGACATTATGCTCTCCATATGAAGCAATTTTTTCGCATGTATGTTTAATTGTTAGTATGTGTGATTGGGATGGGTTGTTGGTACGTCTCTCTCTCTCTCTCTCTCTCTCTCTCTCTCTCTCTCTCTCTCTCTCTCTCTCTCTCTCTCTCCATGAGGAGCAATTGTTATTGGACGTCCTAATCGATGATAATTGAAATGAGGATGCTCTCTCATATGACCACAGAGAGAAAAATTAAAGAAGGGCTAAACAAACGATTAAATGGTGAGTCACATCATGGTACGTGCATCTAATCCACGAGCGGATAGCCCGACTGCAACGTGTCGATAGGATTTTATCCCAAAACTATAACACTTCACATTTTGAATAAAAGCATCAAATTCTTAATTCAGACTTTCGAAAATCGAGCTCAAGAAAAAATCAAAAATAAATTTCTAGTTTAAATTTCAAATTTAATTTAAGCTTCAAAAATGCAAGCTCAAAATTTTTAAAGAAATGTTGGGAATAAGAATATCGTTTGAAAGGTTTTGTAAAGTTCTGAATTTTAAAAAATTTTATAAAATTCTATTCAAAAAGTCAAAAGCCCAAATGAAATTCCTCCTTTAATTGGTTTCCTGTTTTCTAAAAATTATAAAATAAAATTTAGCTTGATTCTAAATTTGGACCCAAAATAAAAGTTGTTTCTCTTGAAAAGAGTGATAGCTCTACAAAGTTTCAAATTTTATTTAGCTTAAAAAAAAAAGAAACAAATGAATGCAAGCTAAAATTTCAGAATTTGGGTTCAAATTCAAAATTTTAAAGGATCAAAACTTTGCAGAGAAAATACGTGAAATAAAATTTTTATTTGAAATAATTTATCAATACTTTAATTTAGAAAATTTTATTATACTTTATAAAAGAGTTTAAAGGGTCCAAATAAATGTTTCTTTCCAAACGGTTGATTTTCTTCCTGAATTTATAAAACTTTATTTATTTCGAATTTGAACATGACCTCAAAAGAAAAGTTGTTCACTTTAAAGATATGAACATGTCTCCAAAAATTCATAAGATGTTGAGCTCGGGAAGTACATGTTTCAAGGCAATAACAGTGCAGCATTTTGGATTGGCAGAAAATAATCAGAAAAAGGAAAAATGGCTGGGGCCCACAGGTCATAGGCAGCACCGCCTTTCTTCTTCCAGGCACAGCCAGCTCACGTAGCTGCAGCTTGCGTGCGGGAGCCACGCAGCTGGCAGCCTACTTGCCTGGCTGCTGCCTGCCGCTCTGTGGCTGACGGCCCCGCGCAGGATAAGCTGGAGCTGCCGCTTGCCGCTGTCATTTTTCTCTCTCACTCTATCTCCTCCGCCGGTCACCATCGTCACTTGAGCGCCGCCGTGAAGAAACCAATCCAAGTCACCCCAGCTCTCCTCCTTCGCTGAACAGCAGCGCCATCGCCTGCTCGAGCTCTCCACGAGCTGGCATCCACCATATTACCGAGCCGCTCCGATTTCGTATTTTCCCCAATTTCCGGATTTTTGGAACCGCCGGCCAAATCTTCAAAATCCGGCGTATCTCAGTTGGTAAACTCCCCATGGTTTCGATGAAGCACGAGTTTTGGCCGTTTAAGTCGCGATTGTGCAGGTAATCGAAGCTTCGACCTCGCTGGCTGCTTGAACCCTTGGACCCTGTCGACGACAACCCCACTTCAGCCCACTTCGACGCCAAAAGAACTGAAGCCGCCCCTCTGCAAGCATCACTAAATATTTAGGTGAAGACGGTAGTACCTTTCGTCAACCGGAACGTCGTCACAACGTCGCCGAAGCTCTCTGTTTGCCGCCGCTCGCTGTCAGCTGTTTTCCGGTGAGCCTCTCGTCGTGGCGATCACCCCGATAGGATCACCAGTGCACCTTGAGCATTTTGGTGCAAATCCAGGGGAGCATTGCAAGCGGGAGCGCCATTCCGGCGAGGCCCCGCTACACGTCGGCCGCCGGCTGCCATGGCCGGTGGGTTTGAGCAGTGCCCGGATCTTGTGTGGCTACACGAGATCTTTTGTGGCAACCGTGTGCCCCACAGTGTGGCCTCATTCCAGAGGCTAGAAATTTTATTTTTGAAAGTATTTATTTAATTGTCCAGAATATTCTTTAATTTTGTAAAAATCGTAGTAAATTCATTTTACTTCATAAAAATATCAAATAAATGTTTTTAGGTTTCTCTCAACTATAACAATATTCTGGAGCTAACTATTTTTAGTTTACGCATTAAAATAATTTAATTAATTAAGATCACATAATAAATAAGAAATGCATTATTATTCTTTATTAGCATATAAAAATAATTTACTTTCTGTTCATTTATTCAATCTTTACTGGTTTGGCAAAATATTATAATTTATTTCAGTAAATATAATTTTATAAATAATTTATTCCTTGTATCTAGTATTTAAATCATTATGAATATATTTGTTTCTAATAATTTCTGTAAAATTTTGAAAAATTCAAAAATAATTTATTTTATATTATGAAAGATTTAAAATTAGTTTTATGTCTTAAGAACTATATTAAAAGAGTTTATAATTATATTTAATTACTTTGCTTTTCAAATTTACTAAAATTTTTTATTTATAAAAATATCATTAAGAGGTTTACGAAACCTCGATCGACGTTGATTTTGTAGCTGACGAGTCTAACATTGATCAAAGATCAGGCAAGCTCACATTATTCTGTTTTCAAATTATTTACTTTTTATCACTTTAGATAGTTAGTTTGTAATGTACATTAGGTGATAGAAGTTGATTGAAACCGTAGTTACATTTATAGAATCTTACCTTAGATTAGTATTTTCGTACAGGTAACTCGATGTAGAGCTAAACTAATAGTTCTTTTAACGGTAGAAGTCGAATGAATAAGTCTTCATTCGCGAGCTACAGAATTGGTGCGGGACATATTACTTTGTCATATAGAATAAATTGGAGATCGAACGGGGAAGTAGGTGTAGCACGGCATGTATTCATTGCGGATACATGGCCAATGTGTTGTAACCCTGTCTGTGTCGATTAAAGACCGTTCGTTGTTGGTTTTATTGAGCAAGTTTGAATAGTATTGATTACATACTGAATCTATGCGCCTAAAAAACTGATATAGCTTAGTGTGCGTAGTGTTTGAATGTAACCGAACCTCTACTCTAGAGATAATAAAAGAGAGAGCTTTAAAACTAACTATGGATAGACTCGGTGTGGTTATCACATAGAGGACCACTGCTCGGAAGAGGTGAACATCGGACCGGTACTTATATATCATTGGCGTGAAAGATTGTCGTGTACGGCTTTCGGGAAGCGCGTATATCCACGTTTCTCTAACAGGATGTAAATTGATTCAAATCGCTGCCTCTCAAAGTAAGGAGTACAATTTGTTTTAGTGGGCCACATCATAAAAATAAGTTAATCAATATGAAATATGATTATGTTTGATCTCTTAGAAGCTTCTTGATATTTTTGTATGATATAGTTTTAGTGTAAATTAAATTTATCGTTTCATAACTTAATATGTCGTTAAAACATGAAAGTAAAAATTTACTTTTAGTGTCATTTTTGTAAATAGACAGCTATGATGAGTCAGCCTTCTCATCCTTAAAAGTCAGTTGTAGATAGCCACTTTTGTCAGATAAATCTTATTAAGCGTTAGTTGCTCAGGGCTGTGGTTGTTGTTTTTTGTTGCAGGTACTTTCTTTTTTCTTTCTCAGTTTCAGTCAGAAAGAGCAATCTTTGAGGGTGGCTTTATTTACTGGGAGCCTTGCTCGTCGTTTTGAGTGGGTTGTTGCTAATAAGTACATCGTATGGACTCGATATATACTTTTGTTTAGTATTTAAGATGCTTTTATGTAATAGGTTTGTACCTTTCGCATCTTAAAAACTTAGAGTTTATAAACATAAATAACAAGTTTGAGCTGTATTGTGATCTTCGCTTCTTTGAGTTGTATTGTGATCTTCGCTTCGTCGAGTGATATTTGATAGGATTCTGAGGTACGTAGTTCTTATCTTTTGAGATATGAGCTGTCACAAAAACAGCATCATATCCCATTACTTTAATTAAAGACCACACACGGCCACCATCAGCATGAGTTCCACGTTCGTTTAGTTGCGGCTCGATCTAGTCCAAGAGGACAAGGAAAAGGGACTTTCAATGATTCCATTAGTCTGACCAGCATGTTGCATTGGTTGCTGGTAACGTTTACAAATTGTGGTTTTCACGGAAAGCTACTGCTCTTTCTGTCCCACTTTTACAAGGTGTTTTGAGTGTCGGCACAAAAATTAAAAAAAATTGAGATGCACTAAAAATAAGAAAGAGAAAAAAAAGATAAAAGAGGTATTAAAAATAAAAAAATGTGTATTATGAAGCGAGAACGACTTATAATTTGAAAAATATAAAAATTAGCTAGAACACATTATAAATTGAGACAGAAGAAGCACTATATGTTTATTAGTGAGAAGATATTTTACATTCGGAATTGAGAACTATATTATTGATATCTTTCAAATACGACTCAAAAGTAACTAGTAATATCTTGTATATGTGGCAACAATAAGGTAAGTGCACACCTTTGCAAAATTTATACTCCTATCAAATTAGTAAACATAAACATTATCTTTCACTGTAGAAATGGGCCTCCCCGCTGACTCTTTGGTATCCCTGCACTTCCTTATCTGGTCCCATTTGAATCACAGTGGATTCAAAGAATTTGGATAAAAAAAATTTAATAGTTTTTTCAAATAGATGAGTTTTTAGAAGATTATAAGGTTTTATAGAATTCTATGAATCTAAATCTTATTAAAAAATTTATACCATAATGCAAATCAATATACTTAAAATAATAAAGTCACGTAATACAAACAATTGAGACTTTAAATTTTAAAATTTGAATTATAAAATCAAAAATCCAGCAAACCGTAGATATTTTAGAATCCTAAAATCTAAATTTTATTCAAGAAACCATAATCTGAATTTTTGGATTAAAACAGGGCCCTGGTAAAATAGTACTCCGTATACAGGTTTTCAGTCTGAAAGAAAACATTATTGTTTTCTGTGGTCCAGCTCCAGAAGTACTCTCGTGTCTACTTGCACCGATTCAATCACCATGCCCGACGATACAAGGATAAAAAAACAAGTAAGGCCCCGTTTGAAAAGTGGATTTAAAAAAAATCTTTATTTTTCCGATTCATATGAAATTTATATACTCCATGATTCTAAAATTTTCCAAGCGGGGCCTTGAACAAGTGAGAAAAAAAACTTTGCACACCGGCAGTTCTAGCGACAAGTGCCAGGTGCCAGCGTAGACTACTGAGTACTCCTAGAACTTGCTCGTCACCTTTTATTTATTGCCATCGCCCTCCGTCCCCTCCCTCTCTCGCACCATTTCGTCGCAACCACGACTCCAGCGACTCATCATCGTCCTCACGTTTGCGCCCAGGTCAGAGGCTCTGAGGCCCCGTCTTCTTCTAGAAGCTTCGGGAGCTCTTAGTTCTCCCGTGCGCGCTTGCATGCTTCTCATCCATGCGCCTTGCTTCTGGTGAAAATTGTTCTGATGCAGCGTCCTCCGCAATTTTGCCGGGAGCTGTTGCAATTTTTTTTTTTGGGAGGACGAGTGATAGCAGTACCTCGCTGCTGCACCGCCGCAACTCCCACCTCTGGGTGACACCGCACTTGTTATTTAAAATTTATTTTGTTGTCGGCGAGGTCCTGGAAGTTAACAGTAGTACGAGGATTTGATTGATTTTCTCTTTATCTATGAAGGGATTTAATATATTTATTTTTGGACCTTTTGTTTACTGTTTTCTCGTGAGGGCGGGACTCGGGAGGGGAGGGGAGGGGAGGGGAGGGGAAATCCTTGGCTCGATCATGGTGCACCTGCCCGTATTTCTCTGTGATTCCCAGCAGTGGGGAGATTAGAGGCGACCCTGACATATCTTGGGACTGTTTGGTCGGGCTCTGCGTTGCTCCCGTGTTCAGATAGCAGTTCTGCAGCTCACGGACGGTAGTTCGTACAGTCACTCGATCGGTGGTTCTTTGCGCTCCGATCGAAAGTAGGTGGTTGATGGCGACTTGGCGATCTGTGATTTTGAGATTTCTATGGTCGAAATTTTATACTCGAGAGACAGAGGCTATGATCCATTCCTTTCTTGCTTACTGTACGTGTTTGGTCTAGAATGAATGTGCACAGGTGGACAGGATTATGATGTGGTGATGATCCTTTGCTTTTGCTTGCTGTGGTGCTGTCTTCTGAAACGTTATTCTTGCATCGCCTATTCGCCTGACGCCACTCATCGTTCTGCTTGAGCCAGACGCTGGGAACTTCAAAGCGCAGCAGGGTCCATGGAGGCTGGAGGCGCAGGAAGCGGTTCTGCGCCAGCAGCTGCAGCACACACAAAGGGGAGTGGGGATGATGGCGCGCGCAAACCGCTGCCTCCTTGCTGCGTCAAGGCGAAGGCAGGCGTGCCTGAATCCGAGGCCAAGTGCCATGAGACCGTGGTCTCGGGGTGGTTCACGGAACCCCGCTCGCGCTCTGGTGCGTTCAGGACACAGCCTGGTGACATACGGGAACTCTCAGTCTCTCTCCATGGTTCTGATCGGTGTTGATTTGTGTGCAGGTAAAACAAGCAAAGTGCAGTACTTCAACAATCCAATGTGGCCAGGTAATTTCTTGTCGCTGTCTAACCAATGTTAATTCAACATGATCTTTTCTTCGAAATATCCTCTTTTGCTGCATATGGTTAACATTTATGATGCCTTGATATATAAATGGATGATATCATTATGGTATACCTGAAACATGTCTGTACTTGAGAAATGCATAAGCCAGAGTTACAGGAGTCTTTTCTTAAAAAATATATCTGTGAGCCGCGACTAACTGTGTCATCTCTTTTTTTTATATATATTTTATAGTTGAACTTAGCTTTTGGTAGTGTATCCAAGGTTTGTGAACAGATTTGATCGAACTTAGTAAACTGGAGATAATAATAATAATGTTTTTTTTTTCTTTGAAAAGTTGCATTTTTGCAAGACATCTTCTCTGACTCTCTACGCTAGTGCCTTGGTACTGTGGTTGTATAGCTTTTGCAGATAAATGCTTTGCATATGCATTCCCCAACGCTACTTGCGCTTTTTTCTCTTAGCATATCCAATTTACAGTTTTAGGCGTTGCGTCCATCATGTATATGTTATAGCAGCAAAACAACTGTCTGTCCAAGAAAGCATTTAAATTAAGTAGTGGGTACATGTTCTAGTGACTCTAGTCACAGTCAGGATTATGATCAGTATTCGTCTTTTTGTTTTATACAGGAGAGGCTCATTCGTTGAAAGTGGAGAAGATTCTGTTCCAAGGCAAATCGCCTTACCAGGAACTTTTAGTTTTCGAGGTCACTTCTCAGCTGCTACGTTTGTACATGATGAAATGAGCTTATTGAATATTGCACTGAGCAACGTGTTCTCTTCTGTATGCAGTCTGCAACCTATGGAAATGTTCTTGTGCTTGATGGCATTGTTCAGTTGACTGACAAGGATGAATGCGCGTACCAGGAAATGGTTACTCACCTTCCACTATGCTCAATTCAATCACCCAAAAATGTATGTTTCTTGATCTTCATTCTTTTCTGAATACTGTGGAATACTGAACTTCCTCTCATGTTGTATGTACTATTTTGATCAGCAATCTGCAGAGTAGTTTCATGCCTTACAGATATGTCCTTTGCTGGACAATGTAGGTTTTGGTTGTTGGAGGTGGTGACGGTGGTGTGCTGCGGGAAATAGCCAGACATGACTCTGTTGAGAATATTGATATATGTGAGATTGATCAGCTCGTTATCGATGTAAGATAGTTGCCTGACCTTTGCTTGAAATTTAAAGTATAACACTTACAATGTTCTTTTCTGATTTATCTTGTTGAAACTTTGCAGGTCTGTAAAGATTTCTTTCCCAATTTATATGTTGGATTTAAAGATCCTCGTGTTCGACTTCATGTTGGGGACGGTATGTTTAAAAGCTGATTCCTGCTAGTATATTCTATGATCATGATGGGCTATAGGATATATTGCTGTTGCTGTAGCTTCTAAGACCCTGCATCATCTCTCTGGTGTTAATTTTGTAAAGATCATAGTAGGCTTAATTTTGTTTTGCAGCTGTTGATTTCTTGAAGAAGGCTCCTGAAGGAAAATATGATGCTATTATTGTTGATTCATCAGATCCAATTGGTAAGTTTTTGCTAATACATCATATTTCATTATAACAGACCCCTCAAAAAAGTATGTTTTGTTCGTAATTTTTGTTTCATGCCATTCTTGACGTGATTTTTTCTGTTTTATTCTTGAGTTTTTATCGCTATTTTTCTCTTAAGTGTGCATGGGCCCATTCAGAATATAGAAATTTCAAAGATAATAGTCAGAAATTCTATAGGAATCTAGTAAAGTTCCATCATTTCTTTGATACAATAGGCTATCTGATGAGCCCCTTCTTATTGAGAAAATAATATGATTTGTTAAGGTTCACTCTGCCTGGTTACTTGGCTCATTATTTGTGTATACCTACTATAATTTAATTTTCACATAATTGTTTCATTTGTACAGGGCCAGCTCAGGCACTTGTGGAGAAACCATTTATTCAGACAATTGCAAGAGCTTTAAGGCCTGGTGGTGTTCTTTGTAATCTTGCCGAGAGCATGTGGCTGCACACACATCTGATCCAGGACATGCTCTCTATCTGTCGACAGACATTCAAGGGTGCCGTGCACTATGCCTGGACAAGCGTTCCAACATATCCTAGGTACTCTGAACTTACTTTTCGCTGTTTGACTTTTTAACGCCATCTTTGATCATTCGTCAAATTCAAAGTTTGTACTATATTTTTTGCATGGTCTTTTATATGCTTTAGCAGCTAATTAAGCATACAACTACTTGAGTTTGCAGCGGCACGATTGGATTTTTGTTATGCGCGAAAGAAGGTCCACCTGTGAACTTCTTAACTCCTGTCAACCCAATCGAGAAACTGGAAGGAAGCACAAGAGGTGGAAGGGAGCTTAGGTTTTACAATTCAGAGGTCTGTATAATGAAGTTATTGTGATCACATCATAGTGTTCCTGCAATCCTGCGACTGGGTCCTGTTTTGTCGCAGATGTTTCATCGATTAATTTCCTCGTCTAACAGATGCACAGAGCCGCTTTTGTTCTGCCAACATTTGTAAGACGAGAACTGGAATCGTGCAGTAGCTCTACTGAAGAGGTAACTTTTCTGTTTCCAATTACTCATTTTTTGATGCAGTCACATTAATTTTCTATTTGGTGCATTCTGGATCTTAAGAAAGTGATATTGTTGGCATCCTGAGCAGCATTGTAATAACAGTATCAGTAGCACTTCTCCCGATTGCTATAACGGTAAGACTAATGGCCGCTTTGGTTGCATCGTGACAGGAGAAGCCAAAAGAATCTGTTGCTGAACCTCAGAAGATGAAGATACTGCCGAACAACGCCATCCTCATGGCTTCCTAGGCATAACGGGAAGGACCTCAACCTCAAGGATCCACAGCGTGGTTTTGTGAAGGGTTACTGAATAAAAGCAGAGTTGAAACTGATGAGATGCATAACGGATCGACTAATGTGTTTTCCCCGTTGTAGAACTGCTGTTTGTTGCTTTCGTGAAGTTATCAGTGGTAGGACTGCTGATGGCAGTTGCTCTTAATCAGTTTCCAAGTTATGGTGGCTGCTAACATTTCACAACTACCTGGAGAAAGCATGTTCTTTAGCATTACTATTTTTTTTATGATTACATTAGCAATAGCGTAAATTGCATGATTATATTAGCGTGTAGCATAAAATGCGTACTTAGATTTAACAATATCAGTTACTGGAGCATCAAATTCCACAATCCGATATACTCCTGCGAGCTGGAATTTGCCTACAGAACAGAGCTGGTCTGCGCGCCGCGCTCCTTTTGATAACTCTGGCGGGAGTCCGGAGTGTGGGCCCGCCTTATTCCAGCAGTTGCATTGCCGTGGCGGGAAACAGGGTAGAAAAGGTCCATAGTGAGGGACGGAGGCCTGGTTCTTCAAGCTCACTGAAATCTTGACCCAGAGATCATAGGGCCCGGATGTCCTAGGTGGGTAGATTCAGCGAGCGGTGTCTAGTGTTTTCTTTCGCGCTTCGCCCTCGATTCTTCTCCCTCGCTTGCCGCAGTTCCGCTTCTGTTGTCTCTCCCCACATTAAAAATCCCATTTTTCTCTATCCCTCCATTCCTCCAGTCCAAAAGCGCGGGAGCGCGGACGCAAAGCCCCCACCGCCCCCGCCTCACGTGCCCGCGAACCCTAACCCTAACAAGATCCGCAGGCCATGGCGGGAGACGGAAGCGACGCGTTCGCGGACGAGGCGGAGCCCACCGTCACCATCGACGAGTACATCGAGCGCATCGAGGCCGAGGAGCTGGTACCGCCCCCTCCTTCCCTCCTCCAAACCCACGCTTCATTTCTGCTGGATTCTAAGCTTGCTCCTGCGATTTTGCGTGCGGTTTTGCGCGGCGGTGAAACCCTAGGAGGCGGATCTGGTGCTGGGCGGGGACGACGGCAAGGAGTGCACCTACGCTGGCGGCTACCTCAAGCGGCAGGCCGTCTTCTCCTGCGTCACGTGCGTGCCTGCCGGCAACGCGGGCGTCTGCACCGCCTGCAGCCTCAACTGCCACGACGGCCATGAGGTGAGCCGTGTCATTTTTCCATTGGTCAAGTGCATTAGTTCCCTGTATGTTTCGGAAACTATGAACTTGGCAAGGAACGAGGCTGTGGTAGTGTAGATCTAGCAGCAGCAGTTTCTTGTGATGTAATGGGACTATACGCCGGCGGCTGCTGCACCTTGCAGATCTCTAAGCAGTCGTTTGCGCTTGTGTGAACTGAATTTCAATTCAGTATCCCAGGCGATTCATACATGAGGGTTATTGTGAAACTGTTATGGGTAAGGTTAATGCTAGGCCAAACGTTTAATTTGAGGTTGCAAGTCATCAATGTATGCATATTTACCTGTGGCAAACACAGCCTCAGTGTTCTGGTGTAGAAACTTGTAGTGCCCTTTTTTTACTGGCGGAGGCACTTGGCTGCTCTGTATTCTGGTGTAGAAAATTGAGTGCCTTACGTTGTATAGGCGAAGGCAATTGGCTGCTTCAGTATTCTTGTGTAGAAAATTGAGTACCCTATGTTGGTTGATGAATATAAACTGGCATGGGGCATATTTTGGCTCCTGTAATGAACTTCTGTAAAGATGCATGGTATGTCAAATCTATTGTACCTGGGAGTTATGTATTTTTTTTTAGAATGCCGTGCATGATGCAAGTAGTGTATGGGAACAAGTAATGCTGTTTATTTCAGCTTTGATTTAATATTTTTCTCAAGATCAGTATGGGTTACTTCACTGGCATAAAAAACTTAGAAATTGCAAATATTATGCTTCTTCGTGTATCATGTACTATGTTATGCAATTCATTTTTCTTATATAGGGACCGTAGCTTATACTCTTCTCTCTGTTTTTATTTTTTCCTTAAGGTTGTTGAACTTTGGACAAAGAGAAAGTTTCGTTGTGACTGTGGCAACTCAAAATTTGGTGGTCACCTGTGCAAACTTTGCCCTGATAAAGATTCTGAGAATCCGGGGAATTCATATAACCATAATTTCAAAGGTTCCTATTGCACATGTGGTAGGCCTTATCCTGATCCGGAAGCAAAGAATCAAATTGAAATGATACAATGCTGTATTTGTGAGGACTGGTTTCATGAGGATCATATTGGTCTAAATTCCATTGAAGAGGTTTGTTTATTTTCCATTGTCTTCTTTAACAATTTTACACTAAACAAATTCTTTTGATAATGATATTCTTTTTTTTCAAACATTTAATTGTATTTGTGTTTATAAATATGCACGCTGTGTCAGTTGTTTTCCTTCCTTTTTATTTCATGTACGTTTGTAGATTACTAGATATTTTGAGTCTCTAGGTTTCTTGCCATTTTTGGATTGTTATTTGTCTGGCCTTCTAGCTTTCCTTTCAACAAGTCTTTGAATCCCAACCAAGGTGGGGTAGGCAAGAGAAATAACTTTTCTTTCCAGTTTTAAAAAACACCAATAAAGTAGTCGTGATGTTTGGAACTAAGAATCAGTCATTTAGCAGCTATATAACTGTACCTTGCGCCTTGATCTAACAATATTCCCCATAAAATAAATGTAGTACATTGCAATGTAATGTGCAATCAGTAACTTTCTGTGTTGCAGATACCGCGAGATGAGGAAGGTGAACCTCTGTACGAGGATTTCATATGCCACAAATGCTCGCCCATTTGCAGTTTCCTGAAACTATACCCAGATGAAATTTGGGCTTCTAGTAAACATATTTCATCATCACAACCTGATAAAAATGATTCAAATGTGATGGAAGGACCACCAGACCATGCTAACAGTGAGCAAGAAAATAGCGTCCTTGATGATGTGGAAAAGACCACTTCAGTGAATAACTGCACAAAGGATATTGCAGCTCCTGAGAAAGCCAGTTTGGATGGCAGTGGAAGTGGCTGCAAGCTAGGAACCGGCATAAATACAACACCAGCTGATTCTGTGAAAACGATACCCTTTTTCATGTCTAGAGGCTGGAGAGATACTCTGTGCAGATGCGAGAAATGTGTCAACTTGTATGCACGACAAGGTGTTGCATATCTTATTGACAAGGAAGACTCTATTGAGGAATATGAGAAGATTGCCAAACAGAAGAGGCTGAAGAAGTTGGAGCAACAGGAAGGAGCTGAGACAAACTTTCTAAATTCACTTGGTCATGTTCAGAAAATTGAGATCTTGAGTGGCATTAATGACATGAAGAGCGAGTTACAATCTTTTCTGGTAACACTCTTCACTTAAAAGCTTGTCATTGAATATACAAGATTTATGGGACTTAGAGAACTGTGTACCTGATAATCCTTTAGAAAACATACAAAATAATAACCAGAAAAAAGAAAAGAAATGAACTTCATGATAATCTCAGTTCTTGACATCAAGATTTATCTTTGTTTTGATGTTAACTGCTTGATTGCTTTCAAATGTTAACTGCTTGATTGCTTTCAAATTTCTCTGATCAGTGTTGTTGCTCTGATAATCTGATCAGGAATCATTCGACCCATCAAAACCAGTCACTTCTGAAGATGTACGAGCTGTTTTTGAGAACCTTGCGAAGAAGAAACAGAGGTTATCTTAAAGTCCTTCTACCACGTCAGATCTCGTATGAGGCAAATGATCCGTTACCGGATAATGTAGCCCTGCCCCTGCATGGGTACCTTAGCATATGGGTTCCTTAAGGTTCTAGAGGATTTGTGTTAAAAGTTCTAGCAAGAACAGTGTACTTAAAGTCAATATGCTGTAGGTGTTCGCTCCTAATGTATTGGGGACGATCGGCTATCGCCTCTGTCCCTTCCCACTGCCAATCAGGCCCTTGTTCGAAGACTCCTGTAGCAATGAGCATCCGTTGATGGCGACATCTGATTTTGAAGGCGACCGATCGACGACGTGCTGAAATCTACCTCTACGATGTCGCAGCGATGCAGACGCCCCCAGCTACCGTTCTTTCGACAGTGGCAGCAGCGGGATGTGAGTGATCGTCGTTTCTGTGTCCTTCCGTGGCCTCTAATCGCCTTTTAATTTGTCGTTGATCCAGTTCCGATGCGAGCGATCCATCACGATTTCCGTGGTTTGTCCTCGTCGTTTCGTGGTGCTTCTCCGATTCACACCGGCACGCTCCGTCGGACCTCTAGTTGATTGAACTGTACTTTTGGCACGTCCCAGGCCAGCCCTAAAATCTATTGAAGGGATTTCTGTCTGGACCAACATGCGCGACCGGTTGTTGGGAGCTTTTGGACCTATAGGAGTACAAAGTCACCGCTCAAGAACGTACCGATGATGCGATTAAGAAACGAGTAGAGGCGTACAGAAACAAGGGTCATGTCGCATGATATAGTACTAGTTATCAATAATGTAGTACTTAAGAACCTGCAGATTGATGTAGACCCAAACTAAACCCCGCTTGCCCCCTGCTCTGCCCGTTTCTCCGTCCTTTCGCTCCCTTTTCGTTCGTTGACCTATGGTTGACGCATGCCACGCTTGATCAACAATGGATGTGACAACTTGCTCTGTTACGAATCGGTAATTGACCGTGTCAGCTGCTGATGGCATGTTCTTGAACGTAGACCTACCATACCCCATCTGAGTCGCTCAGTATTAGTAATTGACATTCAGTCGTCGTTCTTACGTTAGAAGAAGAAGAAGATTAGGTAGTGCAATTGAGAGTTATCTTTTCAAAACGTTGGGTTGGTGCCTGCAATAGCCAATGTTTGGACCGGAGACTGAGGGAGAATATGATCATTGATGCATCGATCCCAGCCTTATTTAACTATGGAGTGCTCCTAGTTAGGGGCACTAGTGCTGCATAACTATGCAGATAAGGAGCAGGTACACTAGTAGTCCTTGCATAACTATGCAGACAAGGAGCAAGTATACTTCTATTATATCTAGTCGTCTGGTAACTAAGCCTGACTCTAGAGTGGAAACAGATGAGTAGAATACGAACAAGGAGGAACAGGCGTCAACAAATACAGTAGCACTGTCTAAATTACTACCCCCCGTCTGTTCCGGTTCATTGCCCCGTAAAGACAGAACAGAGCAGCGCTACCTGCTATGCCTATCACCGTCGTGGCTTTTGGCGAACGGAGTCCGCTGAATTGATGTTGATGAACAGTGCGGTGAATTTGAATCCGTTTCCAACCATACGATTCGAAACAACAGTCCAGTTCTCGCGCTACAGTAATTATGAAGAGTTTTGATCGATCTGATCGTCTACCCTGCAGTGCCAGGGTTGGCTGGGACAAAAATTTTCGTGTATAATACTATATAGCAGTGGGTGGCACACATTATTGGCGCCCGTGCGGACAAATTTTCGTGTGTCTTCCGTCGACAGATTCGCGCTACCAACCCGATACGTAACGGCAGTTCAGGCCTGTCACGGAACGACGATGGATGGAAGCTTCCCAGTGTCGATCGGACCGCATGCAGCTGCGTTTAAGAAACGGAGTTAAGGTGATTATCAAGAAGGGTTAAGGGATGTGCCGCGAGAATCTAGTGTTGCTGATCGACGCGTCGTGCAACTCCAATCCAAGCAAGCAAACTACTCCAGGAGCGTGATGTTCCTCATGCAAACAGAGCACACGTCTCACCAACACATGCATGGTGCTGCTGGTGCGAGTTCTGGGCAGGGCCCTATACTACTCCAACATGCACGACCTGCAAGGCGATTGGCGACCGGATCGGACGGCCTTATTGCCAGAATTGCCGCCGTGGGTGCGGCGGAAGCAATGCGCCACGCACGCCACCCACCGTCGCTCCGTTCCATCGTCGTCGGAGAGGACAACGAGCTATTACCTAGCTATGCTACTCCTACTCCAGTTGGCGCTAGCCGCTAGGTAGAGCGACGTCAATATTAATGCAAGCACGCAGTATCAGGCACGACTAGATCTGTCTTGTAGTATCCTCAAGATGATCAGGCACTCTGCTTGCAAAACCCTCAAGAGATCCATCGAGCTGCTGGCCGGCAAGATCGTCAACAACCCTCAGGGCCAGGCACGTTGTTGTGTGTGTGCCCCGCGCTGCGCTCAGTAAACTGCGTCGACGACCGTCCAGCCCGAGGTCTAATAAGCAAACCAGCTTTCGAGTTCTATAAGCAACCCGCCACGTGCTCGCACGCCTCCACGCTGCATGCTCCCCTCCGTCTTCCTTTTAGCTCGTGTACATCAGCCGTGTTATAAAAACGGGCCGCGCCTCCTGCCTTTCTGCCCGATCGATCGAGCTTTGCGCGACGCCTTCGTCTTTGCGCTCCTTTCCTACTAGTAGCCATAGGCTAGCTTAGCTCGCTCACCAGAAGCAGCTAGCTAACCATGGGCAACTGCCTCAACCCGGCGTCCAAGCGCCTCGGCGGCGGCGCCGGCGCCGAGATGATGACCAAGGAGGAGGCGGAGAGCCTGGCCGCGGTGAAGAGGATGAGCCAGCTGGCGACGCGGGAAGAAGAGTTTGTTGACGAAGAGGAACAGGAGGAGAAAGCGGCGTCGGCCGCGGCGGCGGGGCCGAAGGTGAAGGTCGTGCTCACGCGCTCCGAGCTGGAGTGGCTCATGGCGCAGCTCAAGGCCGGCGAGCGCAGCCTCGCCGACGTGCTCCGAGACCTGCACGCCGTCAAGGCCGCCGTCGCTTTGGCGGCGGCACGCGCCGACAAGGACGGCCGCGGGTGGCGGCCGCGCCTCGAGAGCATCGTCGAGTGCCCGGAGCACTAGTTTCCTCAATTCCCAGTCGACGTAGATTCAGGTCTCCTTCCTCCTTTGTCTGTGCGTCGTACGTGGTGTGTTCTGCTCTGCCTGCTTCGTCGAGAGCGTGTGGGATCGATCGACAGAGGCTTCCTTCTATGTATTCAAGCCCTCGATCTCAAGAGTGTGCTGTGCCCTCGATCTAGCTCCTGGATCGCTTTTGATTCTGCCGCTGTGTCACCGTTGGCCACTCGTACCCGCAGCAGCTCTTCTGGCATGTATACCTGAAATCAGTTTCGCAAGAGCAATGCTTTGTTAAACCTGAACTAATTGATTGGCTCCAGTGATTCCATCCAATCCAATTCTAGCTAGTAGATTTCTTTTTTCTTTGGATAAAGAAACATAACTTGTTTTCATCCTCCGCATAAAACACATAGCTCGGTTTCTATTAGAAACATGATATACATTAAAAAACAACTGCAAACATAGCTCGGTTTCTAACTGATAGCTTAAAAGGAGATGGCTAAGGAGCTCTAAGTCTACGATTGAATCTTCATCCATGAGTTGCATATATTTTCATGGCAACGATCCAGTTATTTGTTGGATAAATTGATATGTGAAAATTTGTCAACTAACTTATGCCATTCGGAGAACTTTAAAAAGGTTAGGGTATATTTCGGGTAGAGAACTATTTCCACTCCAAGCTAGTGTCCTCCCAAAAGCGACTTTAGGTTACGTCTTTGATAATAAAGGATCCAGAAGAGAGAAATTGATATTTGATTTTCATTAACCCTCTTTAAAAATAAAAATGTGAATCACCTTGTTTTATGCGGGCTTGTGATAATGTTTTTGATGTTAAGCTACTAATTTTAAATTATTGACATTGTTGATTTTTAACATCAATTTTAATCATTCGTTTTATTAAAAAACTTATTTTAATGCGTAAAATTATTAGTTATAATTTAAATTCCACTAAAGATAAATCAAATTATAACAAAAATTTTAAATTTTTTTAAAAAAATAAATAATCAAAATTAATATTAAAAATCAACGATGTCAATATTTTAAAACAAGAGGAATTACTGCAGTAGATTTCTACGCTGAGAATGGGAGCAAGCAGGTCAAACTTTTGCTACAGTATGCTCCGTACTCCGTAGTTGAACTCAACCTCGAAGCGGGTGCGCTTCTCGTAAACCTAGCTAGCACAGGCATGACTTGCGTCCGGAAAAGCTCCGCACTTTTTCAACCGCGAGCCAGCCGACAGCGGCCAACCAACACCCCGGTCGTAGGTGGGAGTCGACCGTGGCCGAAGAGGCGAAGACTCGACTCGGCGAGCCGCCATCCGCCACTCCGCCAACATGTTGGGACGACGGAGCCAACGCGCACGTGTGCTCCGGCGGCGCGAGGATTAGGACCCGTCGACTCCTCCGGCCCGGAAATCCATTTTGCAGATCGATCGATCGATCTTGGTTCAAGCAGGGTGTGCGTCTCTTTCCTTTGATTTTTCAACACTCGAGTCTGCTACTAATTCTCAGATCGGTCGTACTTGTTGCTTTGGGGCAGAAAGTGCTTGGCTATTACTACATCTCAGAAGTAACGCAACATATTAGCATGTGTTTTTGTTGGCGCCAACACCATCCCCTTGACCCGTCTTTATCTTTTAATCTTTTGGTCAACAGGCACGTGCTTCCGCAGCGCGCTTGTGCTCTCCATGAGAATACTACTTCGAAATATGTGCAGATGGACCATGCGAACCTTTAGTCCCTGTGTTACATTATCTAAATAAAACAAAAAAAAAAAGGTCTGTGTATTAAGAAGCGGGCAAATGCGTGCAAGAATGAGAGAACCAGACCGAATGGCATGCTTTGGCTTCAACAAGCTGCCAGGTACAAGTAGAATCGTCGAAACCTGACGGAAGCCAGCCGGCGACGAACCATGGACTCACTGACCGATGGGTTTGGCTCGCCGTACTACTACTCTATTTGCTTTAAGTTTCTCTAATTAAGGCTAAGCCCTTTTGAATATTATAGGATTTCCACGCACACGGCTGTGCTAAGAATTTGGCTGGTGGGGTCTCTTGGGCCGCAGCCAGCTTCGACTTCACATTACGCCAGGTCAGAAGGAAGCAGGCGGCTTAATTGGATTCTTCTCTCGTCATCCTTCCTCACAGAGCCGCTGGGTACCGGTCCGATTCGCTCCGATAAGCACGCCACAAGTCCGTTCTCAGGAAATCGTACTATCCTTTTCCCTGATGAGGGATCAAATTAGACATTCGAATTATCACCAAGTTCATCGGAAGTTGTACGAAGATTCAACCCAGTCGTCGATTTTGAAAATAGAGCATTGTTTTTTTCTGTTTGTTTGTTTGGGGTTACCTGCGCTTGGCATATAGAGTTGATATATGAACTACATATAGTGCTTTAACAATTCAAGCCCTCACGTCCAAATTAGAGATAAAATTTGTGACATAAAAAAAAGATAAGATATACAACGTTCACAAACTTATTTATTAGGAGAAATAAGCGAGATTATTTATTAGAAAGGACTGAAGGAGAGATGGATGAATCTAATGTTTTTTCTATTAGAGATAGAATTTATGATACTAAAATGGTGGGATCGACGACATCTACAGACTTATTTATTACTCTCTCTATCTTTTTTTATAAGTTGTTTTAGGTTTTGACACGAGAATTAAAAAAATTGGAAAAGACAGAATGTTCTCGAAACGAGGAGGAGAGAGATAGAGTGGAGATATATTAGAAAAAGAGAAAGTTATCTCGAAAAGTGAGAACGACTTATAATTTGAAAAATTTTGAAGAGTCCAGAGTGATTTATAATTTAGGACAGAGGGAGTAGGAGAGAAGAGAAGATTTTAGAGATTGAATTTGTGACGCTAAAAATAAAAATAGAGATAGAATTTGTGATAATAAAAATGTGGAATAGACGACGTGTACAAACTTATTTATTAGCAGAGATATTAGAGATAGAATTTGTGACATAAAAAAATAAAATAGACGACATCTACAAACTTATTTATTAGCATTATTAAGAAGGAGAGGTGGATGAATATATTGTTCTTTTCATCAGATATAGAAATTTTATTAGAGATAAAATTTGTGCTAAAAAATAAAAATATAATTTGTGATTAAAAAAATAGAATAGACAAAGTCTACCTACTTACCTGTACCCAAAGCATCCCATCTCCTGTTCGAGATCGAGTTCAGTCGACCATCTAAACACCACGGCCCAGCACCAATCATTGCTACTAGCATGGTGAAGCAGCCCCAGCTCATCGCGGTCGCCGTCATGGCTTCCGTCCTCCTCGCAGCCGCCTGCTGCTCAGATGCGGCAGGAACGGTGTACGACGTCCTGGCGAAGAACAACCTGCCCCGGGGCCTTCTCCCCAGTGGCGCGCGATCGTACACTCTCACTCCACAGGGCAAACTCGACGTGACCTTCCGAGGCGAGTGCAGCTTCACCATTCAGGGCTACGTCATGAAGTTCGCCGCGTCCGTCTGGCGGTGCCATCCGGTCTGGCTCCATCAACAAGTTCCATGGCCTGAGCTTGCGCCTCGAGTTCACGTGGCTCGGAATTAGCCGGGTCGAACGCTCCGGCGACACGATCGACCTCCACACCCAGGAATCCTCCAAAATCTCGATCCCCGTTAGCAGCTTCGCCCAAAGCCCCTCCTGCAGCTGATCAACGGAGCGGCTCCCTTCAATGGATGCCCTGAACATCATGTCATGCATGCAAGTGTTAATTTGATAATCTAAGGAACGCCTGGTTAGGCATAATAAAGATTGAATAAATTTGCGCCACCGATCGCCTCGAGGAATTCAAATGCTAATAAACGTGAATCCAAAATTAGGCCATGGAAAATAGCAATCTGGTTGCAGTTTCCATCAGCGGCGAAAATGGGGACAAAAAAAAAAAAAACAGAGATCTTTCTGACTGACCACGAATATGAGGTCGGCCTTCTGTAGCCAAGTCGAGTTGCATCTCCTGGAAGTTGCCGCGCCCGACACCGGATGGATCCACCCTGATTCAACGAGAACAACGCAATGAGGAAGACACGAAACTAACTTTTGATCCTCAACAGGGGAAAAGGAGACGATGCTGAAAAGGATATTTGACAAAAAATTAGGCTTGTTCTGTTTTTCAGTTATCAGAGAGTTTTCAGGCAGTACTTTCTGAGCCTCTTGCAGCCATAGGATTGTAGGGCATGGTGAAGATTTAGAACAAATTGTATGCAAATATTATATAAATTTAAATGTTGTTTTGAATGCTGAAAAACTAATTTTTACAGAAATAAACTTAAAAATTAAAAATCTCATTGAGAATAATCTTTTAATATTAAAATTTTATCAACCATCCTTTTAACTAATCATTAAACAACTTTTGAGTTTAACTTTTCAACTAACCACCAAACAGCTTTTTTAAAAAATCAAAACTTTCGCTAGGGGCTAAAGATGAGAAACGAATGGATCGTTGACATGGTATCGTATCGAAGGATCCAGATTGTCTGAATTGCCGAAGAAAATTCATCGCATCGTAGCTACAGGTACAGTAATTTCAGAGAACCTCTACAATGCCGTGAATTAGCACTGCAGTGGAAACATCGTTCGTGCAGAAATTACTGTTTACCGTGTCACTGTAGGTCTACTGAAGTGATTCAGTTGATCCGTTCGTTTCCATTCAGCGGATGAAAATGAAAAAAAATGTAGCTTCTCTGAATTTATTTCTCCAATTGAGAGGACCTCTTTCCGGGATCGGAACGGGACAGAGATCCGAGCCACCCCCGCCGTGACGCTGTCCGACGATGCTCTTATCCGTCTTCTCAAAATCAAGAACCTCGCCTCTTCCCGCCAGCCGCCATCTCCGCCTTCTCAGCCTCCTCCCCTCTTCCCTCCACACGGGCACGCTTCTCGAGCCCACCGCCGTCGAAGCGACTCCCGCACCTCCACCTCCACTGCGCGTCCCACACCTGTCCGCCCCGCGGCCTTCGTACGAGTACGACGGCTACATCGCCACCCTCCGATCCTGCGTAGCGGCCAGAGCCCTCCGCCCCGGCCGGCAGGTCCACGCGCGGCTCCTCGTCTCCGGACTCGGCCTGGAAGCGGCCGCCCTCGCCACAAGGCTCGTCGACCTCTACGCGTCCTGCGGCCATGTGGCCCACGCGCGGCGCCTGTTCGACGAAATGCCCCAGCGGAACCTGTTCGCGTGGAACGTGCTCATCCGGACGTACGCGCGGGACGGGCCCCGCCAGGCGGCCATCGAGATGTACCGCGCGATGCTGGGCG
>BCLG01003619.1:28961-48215 GCA_001602295.1 Zoysia matrella
CCCGGCTCCATCAACGAGTTCCACGGCCTGAGCTTGCACCTCAAGTTCGCGTGGCTTGGAGTTACCCGAGTCGAACGCTCCGGCGACACGATCAACCTCTACGTCCAGAATTCCTCCAAGCCGTCGATCTCGCTGCCCATCAACAGCTTCGCCCAGAGCCCCTCCTGCAGCTGATCGAGGCTCCCTTCAATAATGGATGGCCTAACTTTCATGTCATGCATGCGAGTTTTAATTTGATAATATACTAATGAATGCCTGGTTATGACTGCATAATAAAGATTGAATAAATCTGCCCCACCGTCCGCCTCGAGGAAAATGGTAATAAACGTGAATCCAAAACTTAATCCGCCCAAAGCTAAAGCTGCAATCCTGCTCGCGTCTCCGCCTCGAGCAAGGCCATCCTGGCTGGGCCTGCAGGTGGTCGACGCCGCGCGGGCGGAGGGCGCCGTGAGCCTGCAGGATTTCGGCGAGGAGTGGACAATGTTAGAAATAAACCACGCCATGTTCGGTCTGTGCTCGCGATGCTGTCGCTGTTGTGTTGAGTCTATGCGTACGTATGTGCGTTCACGTCAAAGTTAGTGGAGTTTAGATGCTGTACCAGCATGTCCAGTTAGTTGGAGTTTAAGATTGTTGAGGTAGTGGCCGAGTTCTCCGGGCAGCAGGAGCAGGAGACGGCATGCAGCTGAGCGGAGATGGCCGAGTCGAATGACTTGCAGAAGCAGCGGAAGGAGCGTGACTTGGCTCGTGGACGGAGGGGGTGACCGGTTCTTGGCCAGAAGTTTGTTGCTCGCCAATGAAAAGAAGCCAGGTCACCGGAACGTGCATACGTGGGCACCGAGTTCGCTGAAGTCGAGTTGCGTGGGCGCTGCGTCGTCTCAAAGCTATAAAGCCAGTTGTAGTCCTCGTGATCGAGTTACAAGCCGTGTGGCGGCTGCGGCGTTCGTCGCTACTGATTGTGTTCTACTGTTCATCGTACTCAACCTCCGTCCGTGCGTGAGTTTGAGCGACTGAGAGTGATTCGGTTCCAACAATTGGCATCAGAGCTGGTGTTTGTGCAGTTGGAGATGTCGACAACCCCGCTGTCCGGCAGCGACGCGACAAGTGAGGTCATAGTCGAGCACGTCGTCAAGGAGTCGAGTTCGTCGCTGGTGCTCCCGGTGCTGACGCACACCAATTATCATGAGTGGGCGCTTGTGATGCAGGTGAATTTGGAGGCCATGGAGCTCTGGGATGCAGTGTTGTCGAGCAAGGTCGAGCGCAGCAAGGATCGATGGGCATTGGCCGTCATCCTTCGCGCTGTACCGACGGACATGCACTGCAGCCTGGGCACGAAGAAGAGCGTTGCAGAGGCGTGGGAAGCGGTGAAGAAGATGGGAGGCGTGTGCAAGAGGCGAACGCGCAGAAGCTATTGAAGGAGTTCGAGCTCATCGCCTTCAAGGAGGGTGAATCGATCGACGGCTTTGCCATGCGCCTGAGCTTCCTTGCCGCGAAGTTGAGTGAGCTGGGGGAGAAAATGGAGGAGGTGCAGGTCATCAAGAAGTTCCTACGTGTCGTGCCACCGAGGTACCATCAGATCGTTGCCTTAATGCAAGACCCATTATTTATGTGCATCTTAGTATTAGTTTCTATGGGTTAGTTATTGAAATCTAGATTTATTTAGATACTACTATTTAGTGCTCAAGGAGATATATGGGTGCGCTAAGTGTGTGTGCGCGTTATCGAGCATCCAAGGCACTAATATGTTTATGTGATTTTAAGCTAAGTTGATATAACAAATGTGTGATGTGTCGTTTGATGTGCAATCTTATTTTATTCCATACATTTAACTATTTGATGCACTCTAAAATACCCTTATTTAGGTTAACTAAATGGATGAGTGTACAGTGACTACCGATTAGAACCTTAATTTCGTAGTATGTAGTTACTTCCTCATGATTTATGATAAATTACTATATGTTACATATATAATTAAATTACAAATTCTAGTGTGTGGCGTATGTACTAATGCATGTGAATGCAAGGTCAAGTCCATACGTGTATTATTTAATATCTTATGTTACTATAATGTGCATGAAACCTATTATAGTTAAAGGTCACATTATTTTATTATGCGCAATGATTAGTATTTAGCAACAAATTATTTAGTTTTACCTTATAAATAAATTACTAAAGATAATACGTGGCATCTGTCCTAGTGCATATGAGTGCATAGTAATGAACTTATATGCGCTATCCACTATCTTCTTTTAATAAGCGTGGTTTCAATCTATTATGACTAAAGGTTAATTACTTTATCTCATAATGTACGGATGCTCGTGTTATAATATATGTGGAGAGCATAATGAAAATGTACCTTATTATGATACGATTTTACGTTTAAATCTAATATGCAATGAATACCATATTTTATCGCTATAATTAAACTAGGAGGACCGACTGCCGGCCTGCACTATTGTAGTCTAGTGTGCATGAAATCTATTGTGGTTCAGGATTACTTACTTTACTTTCATAACTAGACTATTCTGACTAATCGATAAAACCCCTATCAATGCATGCTAACGCGAGGAGACATGAGGACACAGACTATTTAATATTTACTTACTTAAATTACTAAAACATAATCAACAAGTGATACGTGTACTAATGTTTGCTAATTCAAGACAAGACACATCAGTGTGCCTTTTAACAATTATTTAATTATTTATTCGTATGTGACATTATGAGTAGCTAGTAATTAATTAATAATTAATTACTTGAATTTATCTTTATAATTAAGTTACTAGAACTATTGTGTGATGTTGGTGCTAAGGCATGTGAATGCATGGTAAAATGCTTATATGAACTGTGTTTACCTATTTTCTATTATTCATATATATAGGTAATACAATATTTTACTAACGATTATGTAATTTTAACTTTAAACTAATTTACATAAAGCTAATACGATCACAGGCACTAGTGAACACTAATAATGAAATAATGCCAATAAGCTGAGGTGCACACTAACTAGTATGAAGCCATGGTTAAAACAGTCCACACAAATACTTGCATCAAGAACCGATAAAAGCTAATTAAAGAAATTGAATTAAAGCTCTGATAAAACTTACGAATAATAAAAACTGGTTCGATTGGGATTAACTGGAGTTTGGATAGTTTAATGTGGTGGGGGCTCGAGACAACGATTTCAAGAGTAAAAAAATCGTTAAAAACGGATTTAAGATCCAGAAGTTATAACATTTAGAAGGTGTATGGAAGCTTTAGGGACCTTACTGTATTTAACAGAAAGGTCATAGGGATCTATATGTAATATTGAAAGATCACGTGGGCTTGATGGTAACAGAACAAAAAGTTCCTAGGGAACCAATCTGTTATTATAAAAGAGTGTTGGGGGCTTGGACATAAAATGAGTTGGATTAAGTTCTAGCAACAGTAAGCTCCGGAGGTCTTTTCTGGAAACTTAATTAAAATAGAAATTAACAGAATCTTGAAGGGCTTTTCTTAAAAATGGATTTTACCGTGAGAAGCTTCGTTCTCCAGCGGTGAACCAGTGGACCGTGTCCACGGTTCTGCCGTTCGCGGCCAGGGGCTGGTTCACGCCCCTCGCCGTGGACTTTGACGGCAGGCCGGCCAAGGAGAGGCTCGCCGGACTTGGGGAAGGGGCGGGGCAGCACGAGGGCGACGCCGGGAACCTGTTGGCGGGCGCGGCGAGGCTGGGGAGGCCTTGAGACGCTCCAGCGGCGGAGAGGGGCGGCACCCCACGGTGGCGCACGACGTCGAGGTACAGGGGAGGCGGAGGCAGCCCGAGATCCTGTGCCGGGGGAAGGGAGCGGCGCCGTGGTGCCGTCCATGGGCTCGGTGGGCCCGTAGAGGCGGCGTAGAAAGCCGGCCACGGTGAGGATGCAGCAGGCCGAGGCGGCGCGCGGCGTCAGGACGCGGAAGAGCGGAGGCGGGCGTGGTTCCGGGCGCAGGAGGAAGAGGCCGGTGCTGTGGAGCTGCCAATGGCCTTGGTGGAGCCAGGGCGGAGCCGAGAGGCGTCGGCATCGGAGGAGCGACCAGCTCCGCCCGAACAGAGGGGCGGCGCGCATGGCAGGACGTGGCGAGGCCGGGCAAGGTGCGGCGGCGCGCCGGCTGTGGGGTAGGGCGGTGGTCGGCAGGTTAAGGAGGAGAGAGAGAGAGCTCGCCGGAGTAGGTGCGCTTGGAGAGGAGGGCGTCTGTGGCTTCGGCCTGGACAGGGGCGCGCGTGCGCCGGAGCAGAGGAGGCTGCTGGGTTTTGGGGACGGAAGAGCTCAGGGTGGCATTTTTGTAGCCGACTGGGCTGTGGTGGAGGATAAGAACCGGCAGGACACGGGAGCAGCGACGGCGTTGGGTCGCCTCTGTCAGGTGGCCGCGCACGTCGCTTGGTCGGGGCGGGCACGGGAGCGGCGCTCGCGGGCTCTGGTCGGGGATACAGAGAAGAGGATTAGGGAGGAGGAGGAGGATGACAGGCGGGCCCCGCAGGTAAATATCCGGTTTATTACTTGCGCAGTTTGGGATAGGAAAAGTAAGAACAAATGAATTCGGATTGAGACGAAATTTTGTGAGATGAATTATAGCAGGTGTTCTTTAACATAAATTTTTTAGAACAAGTTTTTCAAAGGAAAGAATGAGGAAGTTACAAAATTTTAAAAATAGTTAACTATTAAGAGAGGATGTCTGCTGGAGTAAAACGGATTATTTATCCAAAATTATCTGTTTTACTTAAAAAATCCAACTTTCAGAGCTCGGATGGGTCTAAGATTTTGTGGAGTGGTAAAATATTTTAGGATGGACAACTTTTGTTTTGGGTTCATCTCCAAATTTGATTTCGGATTTGTTCTATAGAATTCAGAGAATGGCAGCTGTACAAAAGGATATATTCGACCGAGGTCAAATATATAGTTCAAATGATTTGAATGGATTCTAGAGTTCAAGGAATTGGTTGAATTTGGAATTTATATGAAACGCGAGAAAACAAACGACAAGGGCGAATAAAAGAAAAGGCAATCACTTGTCACACGGTCAAATTTTAATATTTTATGAAATTTTCAATTTATACCGTTCGAATTATGAAATAAATTTTTGAACTTTGAATAAGGGGAGAAAGAGAGACAAAAATATTAGCATTTTTGTTAGTGACAATTTAAACTTTCAAAATTTTAATTAGAGGTGAATTTCGGGTGTGACACATAGCATAAATCTTGGAAAATTGTAAGAGTTGGTAATTTCCAGGAGAAGGTATTCTCACATTGCTTAGAGTTTGAGAGGCACAGAATATAACTTCTACTATTGCATGGTTCACAATAAATTGAACTGCATCTGGACCTGCATGAATTTACCTACCAAACACAAAAATGGTCACCGGTTTGGTCATTAGTTGAGTCATGATGAAAACAAGACACGAACAATATCCTTTGAACATACCAAGAGTGTCATAAAGTGGCACAGATACATAAGAATACGCAGCACAAGCAAGGTCAACTATGATCCACTCAGATCTGTTTATAAAATACTCCTCTGTTTATAAATATAAGTTATTTTAACGTTCAAAATTTATTGCTCAATATATATCATTCTCACTTCTCAGTACACTTTTTTTTTCTTTTCAATACACTTTCTCTCTTCTTAATAAATCTTTATCGCTATCTTTTTTTTCTTCGTTTTCTGCGTATTGTACTTTTTTATTTTTTTTAATTTTCATGTCCAAAGCTAAAACGAACTTGAACAGAAGGACTACAGACCAATGCGCGCACCCTGATCCCAATCAAGAAAACTGTATTAACATACGTCAAGTGAATTCGTCGTTGAACACCGTAAGTGCTCTATACGTATACCACTGTGTGACAGGGATATTTGCCCGATAATTAATAAGCTAAACCAAATGGACAAAGTGCTTCCGGGACTTACTTCAGATATTCCATGGTAAAATAGACCCGAACGTACCTCTTGCAGTCCTGCTCGTACTAACTTCTCCATATGTCATCCATTTGTAAGCTTGTAGCTGCAATATTATTTAACACTTGGAAAGCGTTAAACATGGCTAGGTAAAAAGCGAGCACACGGGCAGCGAAATAGTATGGATCCGAATAGACTATCTTTAGATCCTTACTCTCCAACTGTTCCATCAGCATGGATTCTTGTACCCAGGTATCTGCAATCTCTAAAAGTCTCAACAGCATACCTGTGCTGTGCAATTTGAAGTATCATAAAACATAGTGCTTGAGATGGTTAATGTACTATAATCTGAATACTGATACTTTTAATTTGTATATCACAAAAAAATAGGTAACTGATAGGACATTGGTCATTAGCAGATATCTGATAAAGTTTATACGAAAATTAAGACAAAAAGGCGGCGTATTCAAGAGAGATGGTAAGGATTCTTACACAAAATTGTCATGAACTGTTAAATGTCTGGATTGTCAGGAAATCTGCTTATTAACCTTAGAGGTGATCGCGCGGACCCGCAGCTTCGCCCAGAGCTCTCTCAGCTGCTCGAGGCTCCCTTCAAAGTATCGCCTGAATTTCATGTCATGCATGCGAGTTTTAGTTTGATAATGTAATGAATGCCTAGTTATGCATAATAAAGATTGATGCCTAGTTATGCATAATAAAGATTGAATAAATCTGCGCCACAGTCCGCCTCGAGGAAGATGGTAATAAACGTGCAAACTTGACCACGGGGAGTAGCACTCTAGTTGCAGT
This sequence comes from Zoysia matrella, assembly GCA_001602295.1. Lineage (NCBI taxonomy): Eukaryota > Viridiplantae > Streptophyta > Magnoliopsida > Poales > Poaceae > Zoysia > Zoysia matrella. Next base: position 35,682 of record BCLG01003619.1, read on the forward strand.
TTCCATGGCGTTTTCGATCAGTTCCAATTGCCCTCCACCATGATTGATCCGCTCTCTTTTTTTCCGATCAGATCGCTGGCAGTGTCTGGCAAGCTTACCTGCTTATCTATGTTCTAACGTTCATTGCGCTTTGAAACCTGCATAATTGATTGCCAAGAGAAGGGTGCACTTGTGGCAGTTATTGTCACCACGCTGTCCAAATCCGTGGAGATGGTTCCAGATCAAGATGCCATTTGATGCAAGTTCGCGGCCAACAAGAACGATGGCGCATCGAGGATTTGCTTGACAGTTTCATCGATTTGTTTGTTCTTTGACGTGCTAACGTTGTTGCTCCTGATTTGGCCAGCACTTCAAGAGTATCAGTGGACCTTTATCTGGTCTACCTGATCAGCTGAATCTTGTTTACCCCATGACTTCTATTCATTCTCAAGCTAGAAGCGTCTGTTGAGGTGAGCCAATTCGAACTAAATCATCATGGGGAGTATGGATAAATATACCCCACATATTGGATGGTAACTGTTTCAGCAAGCATGTTACTTGTCCATTATTACCAAGTATTGCTTGTCCATCATGATCAATACATAGATCACGAGTCTAGTAATGCAAGCCTGTTTTCTTAGATGATACAACAAGCAGTGGCGGAACTGGACACAAAATTTAAGGGAAGCCAAGCAAACTTTATAATTGTCCACACATATGCATATATCAATATAGAAATTAGCATCAAAATTTAACACTACACAAAAAAAATAACAATCTAAAAAATATCATTATCATACTTTTTTATTTTAATTTGATTTTGTCGTTGCTAGATGCTATGTTCTTTTAACATTTTAATGCTTAATCTTGGTTTACTAGAAAGGTTAAACCATAAATTTAAGAACAATATGATTAGAGGGTAAAAATAGTTTAATATTTTCTTACTTCCTTCGAGTGAGCTCAAGCTGTGATAGTAGCGATCTCATCCGTCATAAGTGAGGTACCTAAAACCACACTGCATCGTCTACAACCTCGCTAAGAGGATAAAAATAAAGAATATGCATTGCCATCGCGTGACTGTTCTTTCCCTTGTGTTTTATACTTCCGAAGTCAAAATTAATAGACGACAACGAGCTGAACATCTAAACATTTTATTTTCTAAATTGTTTTTACTAAACATGTTAGATAGATTAGACAATTACTAGAGCTATTTTTAAGTAGTAAAGTGATCTTTCTTTTTTCTAGACTTAATATTGATTTTTAATATGTAAATAGCAATATATACTTAAAAAAACTTCCAATGATAGGGGAGCCATGGCCCTGCCGGCCCCCTCAGTTCCGCCATTGGATACAAGCATGCCTGTTGGTGCATCTAGCATCGCAGTACTCTATGAACTAGCTGAAGGCTGAACTGTGTCACCGATCATCTGAAGTGCAGCACATGGCTGGTCCACAGTCACCTGTAGGTATACAACACAATGCACAAGAAAACATTTAAGCTTCGGTGTCATTTGCATTGTTGACGTATTCTATCTGTTTCTTAAAATGATATCGTCATTGATTTTTATAATTAATTTTGATCATTTATTTTATTAAAAAATTGCTTAAATATGTAAAATTTTATATTGTGATTCAAATAACTCTAATTATAAATCAAATTATATTCAAATATATAAAATTTATCAAAAAATTGAATAAAACAAATAATCAGAGTTAAATTTAAAAGTCAACGACGACATCAATTAAAGAACGGAGGTAGAATGGATTAAAGACTTGTTACCGTGTGTCCAGCTCCAAGCACCCAGTAGAAACTCAAGTTCTTGTACGACCGCACAAAGGCGTTCGCGAGATCGTACGGGTGACAGTAGTACAATGTTGTCCTTGGGAGGCTCAAGAATTCGTGCAAACCATTCCATCTGAAATGCAGTATCAGGCAAGAGGTAATGAGTCATAAAGTAAACCTTTTTATTGCAAAATCACAAAAAGATTTCGTTAACTTTTCACCAAAGTTTCTGTACATTTATATAAAATTTCCTAGTTGTTGAAAATTTCTGACCGATAATTTTTGGGATTGAATACATTAGCAACAAAGAATCATTGATAAAAAAAATTCCAACAAAAATATCAGTGTCAGCCAGTAAGTAAATAACTCTCGGCAAAAGCCCAGCTAAACTAGAATGTTAGCTCTTGACTATTTGAGAAAAATTAATAGAACATCAATAGTGGCCACCATTTAATAAAAGACAGTTAGCAAAATAGAGATTTAATAGTAACAATGGGCAGATCAAGAAGTATTACTTGAGCTTCTTCAACCATGATTCTACACCAATCGTCGGGCAGATGATGTCGAGCTTCAAAAAAAAAAAAAAAAGAAGGAAAATATGACCCATCAGCTATGCAAGATGCTTATAAGTTGATGACATGAAGTGCTCAATGTCTCCAACAATCCAGTTTGTAACATTATCTAAAAAGTTAAAAAGAAAAGTAAGAGAAGGCTGGACACTTGTGATTGCTCCATACCTGTCCGTTGTACACCGTGACATTCACACCATACATCAGTAGCTCATCGACCTGCAGAAATGTTGAATTGATCGATGCCATAAACTCCATCGCAGTTTGATAAACTAAAGATTTATCCAATCGAGATGAGTTGTTTTTCGCTTGCCTCGTTGATTGCTGGTCTCATGAAATCATTGTTAAGCGCATCAAAGGCATCTAGCGACACCTCTTGCCACCTGCATGGAGTAGAGCAGAGGGCGATAATATTAACAATGACAGAGAGGTTGATTAATGTGCAATGGTTTTCAGACATTATGATTGTAACTAAGAGGGAGACGCACATTACGAACTGTGGAATGATCTTAAGCTTTTGTTTGATAACACCGTTCATGATGCTGCTGATGGTGTTGGGATCAGAACTAGTTGCCTGGCTGCCACCTGGCGACGACAATCTCTGATGTAAAGTTGATAGCAAAGGGTTTACCGTGTTGTCAAACATGATATTTTCCATATTCTGCACAGAACCAAGCATGTGTTCGTAAGTACCGGCGACTGGTGAGTCATTTGTATTTCTTATAATTATATCATCAGTTCAGCAAAGTATGCAAAATCATGTAAACACACGTATAGGTCCTGCAAAGTTAATTCTGATCGCGGTGCGTGGGCCAGTAACAAATTTTACCCGATATTAAATGGTCAAACACTTTATGGTATTGGCCATAACACATTACCATATATAAACCTGATGAATTTTTGTGCAAGACAATGCTGCTTATAAATATTGAAATAACACAACGGTTCAGGTACTAGACCATTAAACTTTACTGCAAAATCAGACAAATTTTGGGCACAAAAATGTGTTGAAATTATAAAACAACTTTGGTAACAGACAATGCAAGGAACTCTGTTTACTTTTGCCATCCAGTAATCCTTAGCACATATCGACAACTTACTTAATCTGATGCTAATGTCAGAAAATAAGATTTTTAAGGCCCCTAAAAGCCAAGCCTACCTAAGGCATTGAGCAGTTCACAACAGTTCTAGCGCATACTGGACCTAAAAGTCTACAAATGGGGGAAAACCATACGAATGAAATCACTATCTATCTAATCTACTGAACTCCGCATTTGATTATTGTTGATGCTGAAATCCGGTCACACACAGAGAGCACTAGGTCGTGAGGGTCGCAACGGACCAGATTGATGAAGCAGCCCCGATTGGTTCGAGGAAGAGGGTAAATATCACTATTTCGCTATGAAAGGCGGCTAGGGGTAAACAACTCGCTTACATGATGAAGAACGGCTAATTTACGAGCAAATTAGTAAATACTGTTGAATCACCCGCCTAGGAGGGACCCGTCTAGGCTTGAGCATTGTCGGATGTGCCCTAGATCGGCCAACAGGCCTTAAAACGCCATTTATAACTATGGAGACCGGTGAATGAACAATATAGAGGATTGGAAGAGAGAATTAGGGTTTGAGATAAAAATGTAAATGTACGATTGAGATGTGATTGTTATTTTTGGGCCTCTTTATATAAAAGTGGATGGTCTTATTCTGTTGAGCCACAAATCCTATTAATTAAGAAACATATTAGATCTGATCTCATATTAAAACTCTAGTGGGTTAAAAACCCGTTCTAGAAGGGGTATTGCCGGGGAGAGTCTGGTAAAGTGGCGGATAGTCCGGTACTTGCAAATTTTGAGTGTCAACAACTATCAAATGTCGTGATGAACTATTGTTGCCGCAATGCGTAGCATATAAAGGAAATCAAGACTAAGAACATCTCCAACAAATGCTCTAAAATAGGTGCTTTAAAACCAATTTTAAAGATTCTATAACTCTCATTTTAAAGATTTAAGGTAGCGTGCTGCAGCAGGTGCTGTAAAATTAGTTCTTTATATTTTTCTTTGCCTTTAAGACATTTCATCGAGCACTTGAGCTTCAATGTGTTTCACAGCCGCAGGTTTTGCTTCCTTCCCCTCCGAGGTGCGGCCTCACTTTGTCCTCTTCAAAGAAGGTTGCCTCTTTGCCCCACGTTGTCAGAACAGAGGTAGACAGCAAAGTGGATGGCGTCGAAGCCAGCATATAGGACCTGCTCCATTGAGAGTATGCGGTGATCATTGGTGGAGCCGAGTAGACAAAGCTCTTTGGTCGGTGAGGAACTGGCTCAGCATCTCTGGGATGGCGTCATACTAGGTGCGTGAAGAGCCCGCACGTCGGAGCAGCGCATGTTGGAACGGCGATGAAAGGTGCGGTGTGTAGGAACGATGTGTCTCAGAAGTAGGCGAAGAGAGAGGTGAGAAGTCAGAGCATGGCGCTAAGTGGACGGCGTGTGAGGCAGGGCGGTGGGGGCAGCGCGGCGTGTCAGGTAGAAACAGGGCACCAACATTGGTGTGGCCGAGCAATGCGTGAGATGGCGGAGCGTCGGACGGGAAGAGGATTTAGTTTTGTGCCACACAAAAGGGATAAAGCACAGGATAAAGTACCAGCTTTGGTGCTCTAAATATAAAGCACCAAAAGAAAAATTTTAAGGATCTCTAAAAAATTTTAAAGCATCAACCTATTTTAAACATCTGCTGAAGCAATGTGGTGCTTTATAATTATAGATTTTAAAATATGAGATCATTTTAAAGTATCTGCTCGAGATGCTCTAACAGGGAGGTATAGGTCGATATCTTACGACTTGACCACTCTTGGAGCTGATCAACGTGAGGAGGTCAGTCCACGTCTTGTATGCAGCCGAGAACTGCTCCGCGGCCATTTGCTGCTTCACCGTTGTCCCCATCCTGAGATAAGGGTACATTCAGCTTAGAGAAGCGAAGATCACTTGTAGTCAGATGGATTTATCTGCCAGCGGTGGCTCACCTGATGGCCGTCGGCACGGCATTGTCGTCTATCCTCGACATGCTCTGCAGCAATAACGGGTACGACACCTGCATGGACCAAGCCACTCGTTGGTGAACGACGGTTGAACAGCAATCAGCAAGTCGAACACAAGAAATTGAAGACGTGATTTTCATACCGCGAAGTCATCAGGTGAGATCCAGCTGTCACCGAGGACGACGCCTGTTGGGCAGACAAAGCAAGAAATAGGTACATAAACCCAGTATCAGAAGTTTCTTAAGAAAATGGCTGTCTGGCTGAGACGCTGGGTGCTTAGGGACTGGTGTTTACCTCCAAGCGTGAGTTTGAGGGAGCCAGCACGGATGCTCTTTGCCATGTAGACACCGATCATGGCCGCGAGCTTGCCGCCATACGACTCGCCCATGAGGTACAGAGGGCTGCTCTGCAGCGTGGGTATCTCGATGACGAGTGCGTTGATGAGTTCAACCACGTCCATGGCCGCCTGCAGGTCTGTCTTCGCCAGAGCCCTCGGATCTTCCACGTAGCTGTAACCGACGCCCACCGGGCTGTCCTGCAGCCGTGGGCATCAGTCGTCATGCATCAGCTCATGATTAGCGTCGTAGAAAAACGAAATGGGGACAAAAAAACAAAGAGATCTTTCTAAGTGACTACGAATATGAGGTCGGCCTTCTGCAGCCAAGTCGAGTTGCGCGGGTTCAGGTCGACGTCAAGAGGTCCGATCTCCTGGAAGTTGCCGCGCCCGACACCGGATCCACCCTGATCCACCGAGAACAACGCAACGAGAAAGACGTGAGACTAACTTTTGACCCTCAACAGGGGAAAAGGAGAAGGTGCAGAAAAAGGAAATCAGACAAAATTTGAGCTTTTTCAGTGATCAGAGAGGTTGCAGGCAGTACTTACTGGGCCTCTTTGCAGCCATAGGATCGTAGGCCATGGTTTTGCCGGTGAAGACTCCCTCTGCGGGCTCTTATACCACCACCAGAACATGTGTGCCTCTGTGAATCCAAGCGGATCGAGTTTAGCACAGACAAAAGGAAGAGCTATTTCGAAACGCAGTGCTTACGGGGCCGGACGGACACGTATCCCCAGAGCTCCTGTCCGTCGTCAGTTCCGGCCGTGCTGGCAGCACCGCCTCCACCGTGAAGCTGGGCGGCGAGGCAGAGGAGGCAGAGCGAGGTGGAACGGAGATCCATTTTCCCAGGGCCCGGGTAAGCGCGGCAAGCGGAAATAACGGAGACCGGAGAGCGGCGAGGAAACTGAGGCGATCAGCTTCTGGCGTGGTGAGGGCGAGGCCAGTGAGGCCAGTGGGGTTTTCTCCAGAAGGAGAGGAAGAATGTAGCCGTTGGATGGGTTTTCTGGCTCTGGGCTCTGGGGAGTGACAGGAAGTCAGCGTTGGGTGCCCCCCCTGATCTCCTCCCTATCTCCTGCTCATTTAGCGACATGTAACTGAACTTTTATGTATATATGCCATTATGAAATAAAAAGATGAGGATGCTCCCCCAAATTTCCAAAAAAAATTATTATTTGCGAAATACTACTGCTCGCTGTTTTAAGGATAACTCTGGAATTTTAAGTATTAACAAATGAATTTGTGAGAGAGCGGAACAAATGAACTATCGGTTTTCGTTCTTTTAACAAATGAATTAGTGAGAGAACTGAACAAGTCATTGCCATGAATTATTGGTGCTCGTTCTTTTGTGGAAGTATGATGCCACGGTCGTGAGGACTCGCGAGCTGGCCGACAGGGTACGACTACCTAGCTAGGACTCGTGTTCTCGGCTTTCCACAGTACTGGTAGAATGTGAGGAGGCTAGGAACTTCTTTTTGCTTTTTGGTGCTCGACTGCTTGGGCACGCCAATGGGAGTTTTCGCTTTGCACAACATAGCATATTAGCATGTGCAGTACGGTATTCATCAGTGTGACTTTTGGGTCACGTCTGGGGAATTTGCATCGTAGGGTGGTACGTGGTGGAGGTCGAGTATAGTATGGTAGCAGAGGAATGACGAAGAACTTCGTCACAAGAAGAATCATGATAACGACGGTGTCGCTTTGCTTAGGTTCAGTATACATGGAATGGTTTCTGGATCGGCTCATGGACAAGTAGTGGTCTCTTAAAGATTAGGCATGCATGTATTCTTTCCTGCTCGTTTTCGTTCTACCTTGCTCGAGTCTCTATTGTTATTCATGATTTTTTTTTTAGCAATTGTTCAGCTGCATGCTTCTGTCAGTGTGAGAACAGAGATTTGCGAGGATTCTTTTAAGGGGCTGTGCGGATATGCAGGATGAGGAGGGGTCTAATAGAAAGTTAATTAAAATGCAAACGAAAGTGTGGTCAGTTATAGCTGACCAAGGGGACCAACCCGGCTCGGCTAGTTGATCAGGCTATGCCATGTCGGCTCGTGGGTCAACTGTTAAGGCTTAAGCACGACTGATTTTTTCACGGGTTGGGCCATGCCATCAGGCCCGTCCGGCTTGGCAGGCTTGAAGCACAGTGAAAAAAATTATTTTTCAAAAGAAATTAGTGGAAATTAATTATCTCTTTTGTCATCTATCTCACTTTTTTATGACACAAATTCTATTTTTATTTTTGGTGTCACAAATTTTATTTCTTAAATTTTATCTCTAATAGAAAGTAGAGTAAATCTATCCATTTTCATTCGTTTTGAAATTCGCTTTCTATGAGACCTCTTCACACGCTGCACCTCCGGCACAGCGCCGCACAGTGACTCTACTTCCATAGCGGCAACGCGTCACCATCCATGTCAAGGACCCCTAAACTTCGCATTGCGCTAAGCGGTGACTCCAATACCAGTAGCAGCGAATCAAACTGTTGCCATCTCTCTGTCTCTACGGTGTCATACTTCAACTAAAATTCTAATTATGAGAGAGAAACTAAGAGATATTCTTTTCTGAACTTATTTAAACGTCACCTGTTACTTTTTTGCCACCTCGATACATTATCAGAATCAATCTAGATATGAGCAGGCGGCGAGGCACTGTGATGTAAACTAACTCTTTTATTTATTCAGTTGGAATTAGTTTTAGTTTCATTCAAGTCAAAAAAACATCGTGCAAAGGTTAAATTGGAGTAATTATTGTGTAAATTTGTTTTTTTTATAGCTCACCTTGTATTAATACACATTGTCATATTTATATTGTAAGAATTGTGTCATATTGTTTGTCCATAGCGGAGTAAGAATGCATCCTGTATTGAAGAAAAATTGTATCACGTTGCTCTGTCTGTAATGTAGCACATACACTCGAACTAGTATAATATAAAAAATTCTAAATTTTACACATAAATAGATCAAATTACATATATTTTAATATTAAATTTCAGCAAAATGATAAATGGGCCGAGCAGGCCATGCCAGGCCCGATATCGGGCCTAACCGGTTGATCTAATTGGGTTGTGCTCGAGCTGACCCAGCGGACCTGTGGTCAGGTCCAGACACGGCTCGTGTTGTGCATGGAGCCGACACGGCCTGCTTGACCGTCGTGCCGAGACGTGCTCGGGCTGAACCAAAATCATGAGTGTGGGGCTGATCCAATTGGCCCAGCCCAGCTGGCCAGTTACAGGGTAAGCTAAGTCATTTTTTTTGTAAAGGTGCAGGGGTGAGGATCTCTTGTTATTTTCGTTAGAGATATAATTTGTGACTTAAAAAAAAATTGTGACACCAAAAGAGGTGAGGCAGATGATCGTATACAAACTTATTTATTAAGAAAAATTTTAGAGATATAATTTATGACATCAAAAATAGAGATAGAATTTGTGACAATAAAAAAAGATAAACGATGTCTACAAACTTATTTATAAAGAGAAAGATATTTTAGAGATAGAATTTGTGATACCAAAATAAAGATAGAATTTATGACAATAAAAAATGTAATAGATAACATCTGCCAGAGAGATTTTAAAGAAAAAATTAATAATACTAAAAATAAAGATAAAATTTATGATAAAAAATAAGATAGACGACGTCTACAAATTTATTTGTCATAGAGATTATACGGGAGGACTTAACTACCTACTTACCTAGACCCAAAGCATCCCATCTCCTGTTGGAGATCGAGTTCACTCGACCATCTAAACACCACGGCCCAGCAGGCCAGCACCAATCCTTGGAACACAGCAAGCTAGCTAGCATAGTGAAGCAGCGGCAACTCATCGTGGTCGCCGGCATGGCTTCCGTCCTCCTCGCCGCCGCCTGCTGCTCAGATGCGGCAGGGACGGTCTACGACGTCCTGGCGAAGAACAATCTGCCGCGGGGCCTTCTCCCCAGTGGCGCGCGGTCGAACACTCTCACTCCACAGGGCAAACTCGACGTGACCTTCCGAGGCGAGTGCAGCTTCACCATTCAGGGCTACAACATGAAGTTCGCCGCGTCCGTCAGCGGCGCCATCCAGTCTGGCTCCATCAACAACTTCCGTGGCCTGAACTTGCACCTCAAGTTCGCGTGGCTCGGAATTAGCCGGGTCGAACGCTCCGGCGACACGATCGACCTCCACATCCAGGAATCCTCCAAAACTTCGATCCCCGTTAGCAGCTTCGCCCAAAGCCCCTCCTGCAGCTGATCAACGGGGGCTCCCTTCAATGGATGCCCTGAACTTCATGTCATGCATGCAAGTGTTAATTTGATAATCTAAGGAACGCCTGGATATGCGTAATAAAGATTGAATAAATTTGCGCCACCGATCGCCTCGAGGAATTCAAATGCTAATAAACGTGATTCCAAAATTAGGCCATGGAAAATAGCAATCTGGTTGCAGTTTCCATCAGCGGCGAAAATGGGGACAAAAAAAAAAAACAGAGATCTTTCTGACTGACCGCGAATATGAGGTCGACCTTCTGCAGCCAAGTCGAGTTGCATCTCCTGGAAGTTGCCGCGCCCGACACCGGATGGATCCACCCTGATTCACCGAGAACAACGCAACGAGGAAGACACGAGACTAACTTTTGGCCCTCAACAGGGGAAAAGGAGACGATGCCGAAAAGGATATTTAACAAAAAAATTGAGCTTGTTCTGTTTTTCAGTTATCAGAGAGGTTCCGAGCAGTGCTTTCTGGGCCTCCTTGCAGCCATAGGATCATAGGGCATGGTTTTGCCAGTGAAGAAAAAATTGTATGCAAATATTATATTGTCAGCATAGTGTACTCCGAGTAACTGCAGATCAACTCTTACGACACGGTCCACCTACGGTTCGTAATTCAACGGCCCACTAACGATTTCACAAATGCGGCTCGGCCTCAGCAATCGAGAAGCCTCATCAAAGCCCAAAAACAGAGACGTAATCGTTTCGACCCTTCGGAGTCGGAACCCGAGCTATCCCGAAGGGTCAGAACCCGAGCTATCCCGGTCCTAGCGATCGAGACTCATCCGTCGACCGTTAGGAAGCAGTCATCACTCCAACAAACACGTCGACTCAGAATCTCTGGTGATGTACAGTTATGCGAAGAGAATAAACATTTCGAAAGATTTCGCAACTACCCGGTTGAATGAGAAATAACCCTCCAGACAATAAAGCTGAGTAGTAAAGTAACCATGTTCCCTCTCAGTGAACAAGGGTACGAACGTGAGGCGTCGATCGTCTAGTCTGAACACCAGAGAGTATGGCTCTCTGAAGACCGTAGCCTCACCTGTCAAAAGATCATCCGCTTTCGTAGACGACAAGATGTTTAAACTATGGTCCGATCACCTCAACCATAGTTCAATCAAAATAACTCAGATCCGACTCTATATAAAAGGCACCTGAGGAGAGAAAAAAACAACAAGCAACAAACAAGATACGTGACAGACACATAAAGCAACAATGATGATCACCACCTGTAAACCACTCTCATCATACGAGTTTGGGACTCTCGAATCCATTCGGAGCCCTCCCGCATTATACTTTCATGTTTTTGAGATTAATACGATCGATCTCTCACCCCTGGACGTAGAGTATTACGCCTCGAGGCGGTCCGAACCAGGTTAACCTTTGAGTCTCACTTGTAGACTAGGCCATTCGATTCCGAAAACGCACGATCCTTTGTCCGATCGTATAAATTTACTGTGTCAATGTACGAAACACCGACATATATAAATTTGAATGTTCATTTTGAATGCTGAAAAACTAACTTTTGCAGAAATAAATTAAAAGTTGAAAATCTCATTAAAGATAATTTTTCTAACTTTTGATGTGTAAAAATATTAAAATTACATTAAAAACTAATATTAAAATTTTATCAACTAGCTTTTTAACTTAGTCATCAAACAGTTTTTGAGGTTAACTTTTTAACTAACTATCAAATAACTTTTCTAAAAGATCAAAAAAGCTTACGCTAGGGGCTAAAGATAAAAAACGAATGGATCGTTGATATGGTATCGGAGGATCCGAATTGTTTGAATTGTCGAAGAAAATTCAGCGCACCGTAGCTACAGGTACAGTAATTTCAGAGAATCTCTGCAATGCCGTGAATTAGTACTGCAGTGAAAACATCGTTCGGACAGAAATTACTGTTTACTGTGTCACTATAGGTCTAGTGCAGTGATTCATTTGATCTGTTCATTTTCAATCTAGCGCCTGAAAATGAAAAAAATGTAGCTTATCTGAATTTACTTCTCCAATTGAGAAACCTCTTTCTGGTATCGGAACGGGACAGAGATCCGAGCCACCACCGCCGTGACGCTGTCCGACGATGCTCGTATCCGTCTTCTCAAAATCAAGAACCTCGCCTCTTCCCGCCAGCCGCCATCTCCGCCTTCTCAGCCTCCTCCCCTCTTCCCTCCACACGGGCACGCTTCTCGAGCCCACCGCCGTCGAAGCGACTCCCGCACCTCCACCTCCCCTGCGCGTCCCACACCTGTCCGCCCCGCGGTCTTCGTACGAGTACGACGGCTACATCGCCACCCTCCGATCCTGCGTAGCGGCCAGAGCCCTCCGCCCCGGCCGGCAGCTCCACGCGCGGCTCCTCGTCTCCGGACTCGGCCTGGAAGCGGCCGCCCTCGGCACAAGGCTCGTCGACCTCTACGCGTCCTGCGGCCATGTGGCCCACGCGCGGCGCCTGTTCGACGAAATGCCCCAGCGGAACCTGTTCGCGTGGAACGTGCTCATCCGGACGTACGCGCGGGACGGGCCCCGCCAGGCGGCCATCGAGATGTACCGCGCGATGCTGGGCGATGGCGTGGAGCCGGATAACTTCACGTAC
>BCLG01003620.1:0-46042 GCA_001602295.1 Zoysia matrella
GGACTACATATCCATTTCGATAATTAAGCTGATAGATATGGCTAGCTCATCTTTTGTTATATATGGACCAATTTGGTCAGTGACCAATATTATTAGCGCAATATTAGGTGCACAGATTGCTATAGTTTCCTTTCTCCATGCTATAAGTTAGGGCTTTTTCAGCTACGTGAAATGAGACACTCCACACCATGATACTATCTCATCAGAAGATTTACATTATGGTTAAAACTTCATTTTTTATGCATGAATTTCTAGGGAATCAAAATTTGGGAGGCTAACTGCACATGTGTATTGCGGCTTGATATGCCTTACATGATCTAACTGCGGAAACACGTTTGATATGCTACATGACTCCTCTTGCATATTACAGCAGCAGTAGTTTGATATGCTACATGACTCCTCTTGCATATTACAGCAGCAGTAGTTTAAGTTTTTCAATGCACGATCGATGTGTCGTGTAACAGTGTATTACTGACGTGGATCACGTATGTACGTAGCTGGACAAACGAGATGTGCTGAACAGGCGATGTGCGAGTGAAGTGAAGATTAGGTCGGATATGTATCCAGTGTTACGAATTCACTTCTTATGCATGAAGTTAATTATGCAGCTCTAACAGCTCTCATGCAACCAAGAGGAGAGATCGATCAAACAGGGATGAGCGAGCTCTTCCTTATTATGCCAAAGCCAGCTCGTGCCGAACCCTAGCTACCATGTATCTGCTTCCAAAGCGGACGTCGGCCAGCTGCTGCGTCCGTCGAGGATGGCGAAGGATTTGTGAAAGCTTCCAACTGCCATCCGTGAAAGCTTCCACTACCATCTACCGGCCAGCCATTCACGGTTCGGCTTGCCCATAAAAAACTTGGACGCTTGGATTATAAATGCACGTTCGAACCCCGGTGGTCTTGTTCATCACTCTCAGAGATTCCACAAGCCTGCGAAAGATTTCTAGTTATACTACACAGGCACCGCCGCGCACCATGAAGACTGCCATCCTGTGCTTCTGCATCTGCGTCGTTCTCGTCATCGCGGCGTCGCCGGTCCCGATCTCGGAGAAGCACGCCCCGCGGGCGCTGGGCCGGCGCTGGCTGCAGGACGCCGTGTTCATCGGTGGGGACCCGGCGGCGAACAGGACCTCTACCGCTACGTGGCCGCATGAGACGCCGGAGATAGGGTACGACGGGTCGAAGAGGCTCAGCCCTGGCGGCCCCAATCCTCAGCATCACTGACGACGTGATCGAATATACGGTGGCGGTGCTGTCGGAAGCCACTGCATGCCACCGGTTTTTGCAACCATATACTCGTAACTCCTAACTTCGGCAAACGGCCATGATCCGTATGATTTGTGGGTCTATGTCTGTAATAGGCCATGATCCGTACCAATTTGCTCTTGGTTAAGAGCCCATCACATGTGTTAAAGCAAAAAATGAAAATAATCTATTTTTATATCAAAACAGTTGTTCCTCACTTGAGCGTTAATTATGAAGTTATCGAATAAAATTGAATCGTTGTTCCTATTTCAGCTATCTTGAATGACTGTCATGCTAATAAATCAATGATCCCTTGACTTTTCATCTTGTATGGTCGGAGCCTCATTAATTTTGCACGTAAAGCGCTGGTTACATCTTGTTAGATGGGGATGATGTGATTGTTAGACTTTGGAGCACCAAAGGACGCATGCCTCTATTTTTTTTCTGTGTAGCACTTATATGACGAGAAAAAGGACTATGATCGTACAACCGCTTTGTTGTACGACCGCTTTGTTGTACATAATCGTGCAGAAGAAAGTGGAACTATAGCACAAGAATTGCTTATGGTTAGAAATGTCATCACTCACTTGCTTTAGGGATACAGAAATTCGAATCATGATTTTTTATGCATGACCAAAATAATACAAAAAAAATTTGAACAAAGCTTAACAGCATGCATATAGCAGTTGTGTGTATAATGTCGATCAAGTGCTTCTGATCGAGAAGGAGCTTATAATGTGCTTCAAACCCAATGCTTCTGATCCTTGCTCATCTAAACAAGAAGCCTATGAAATATCAACTAATTTTATCCTTAAACGCTTTATGCTAGATTTGTGTCAAATATTATTGCATACGACAACTACTATACGTGTAAGAGGCTCTTCTCATAAAACTACAACTCCTCCAAGCTAGCTATATATCAACGGGCTGAGGGCTGGAAGTTGTTTGTAACTTGGGCTAAAACTAACTACTCCCTCCTTAAATTTATGTCGCTATTGACTTTTATCATTAACTTTGACTATTTGTTTTATTTAAATTTTTTTGATAAATATAGTATATTTTATTATAATTTAATTTATCATTACAGTTATTTGAATCTCAACTTAAAATTTTATACATTTGAATTAATTTTTTTAATAAAATAAATAGTCAATATTGATGTTAAAAATTAACAGCAATATCAATTTAGAAACAGAAGGAGTACACACGTAGGAGGCTCCTCATAAACATACGAGGAGGCTTGCTGTTGCGAGTATCATGACAAACAAATATCGTGTCCCACTGCTAGGTCAGTATGTGTAAGGTTAGGCGTGTGGCCTGGGGACCCTAAGCACCGAGTTGGAGGTTAGATAGATATCGCTTCAAAGCGAACTAATCTCGATGCTGGGTCACTGAAGGTTGATTAAGTTGGCGCCGAAACCAAATCCAACTTGTCATGCAGCATTCGTGTAATTTTTCATCAGATTTTATTGAGAACCAGCTCACCTCTCACGTTGGAAATTCGGCAGCTGCGCATAGTGGTTGACGACGCATGCAAATTCGTCTGCTCATAAGCGGCGGAAGGTGTCGGCAGCCTACAATTTGGCTCACTGTGGTTGGTGGACAACCATGTTGCTTGGTCAACTTGCGGTTAAATTATCATATATTACAACGTTATAACCCCATGAACCTTCGTCATGCTGAATTCCGACCAGAAGCTAGATACACTTGCAGAAACCTCAGCTGCAACCATGGGCAGGAAAAGTTCAGAGGCTGCTGCGCTTAAGATCACCCTGTGCATCATGGTGGTCACCTCGTCGTGGACTCGTGGTGCCTTCAGATGTCCGAGGCTCGATCCTTGCAGCCGGTCTGGGGACAATCAGGGGCTTCATCACTGCGAGGCATCACCTGTCTGGGCAAGAGGGGAAGAAGCCGGGATTCGCCGTGGAGGACGGCAGCGTCTTTGGCGTGTCCAAGCGGCAGAGCCCTGGTTGCCCTGATCCGCAGCATCACTGAAGTCATTCTACACATCTAAGTAATCTCGTACTTATATATATGTTTGCGCTTGCAATATATTGCAGACTTATAGAGGTTGCCGTGCAAACATTCTGCATGCATGCAATGTGTAAGTTTGATCCGTACACGGTATTTTATTCCATGTATAGCTGAGCATTTGGGTCGGTGCAAATGGGTCAGCATAAAGTCCGCTCAATTTGGCATGGCCCAGGCCGGTGTGGCATGGCCCGAGGAGGTAGGCAGTTCCTCGGCCGACACCTTTTTAGAGGGCCTCTTATGCAAATGTATTTTTGACCTCCTTTAAGATGTATCAATTTAAAATTCTGCGTTCCAATAGAACCTCAAGCCCGTTTGAAATAGAGCTCCGTTTGAAATAGAGAATAAAAAACATAGGAATAAAAAAATTCGTAGTAACGAAGAAAACACGAGAATTTGAAAAGGGTCAATACCACGGGAATGAAAAATAGAGGAATGGAGATCTTTGGGTGTTTGGAACATAGGAAAAGAAATATAGGAATATAAACATTATTTCTATCAAATAAAATACAATATGATCAGTAAAAAGTATCTACTGTAAAATACATGAACATAAATATTATTTCTATAAAATAAAATACAAAATGACCAGTAAAAAGTATCTAAAATACGAATTGATCAGTACAGTATCAATACTAAATTATTTATTAAAAAAGGTTTTGCTTAGCTCAGGAGCACATACACAATAAAAAAGGGAAAAAAGAATGCCAGTGATAATGTTGTTGAAATCACGGTGATTTGGAATGACGCCATCGTCTTCCTGTGCGCCTGCTGCCTAGCTGGGTTCCTCTGATTCGAACTCCATTTTCTCTGCTCCTCTCTTCCTTGGTTGCCGTCACCCTGCTTGCTTGCTGCTGTCGTCACTCCGCTTATTTGCTGTTGCGAGTCAATGCCCTGGCTGCAGCACGCCGTGTCTGCGCGCTCAGGCAGTTGCCCACCATGGCTAGTGCCCATACGCGCTCACGCTCCCCATCTCGAGTTCTCAAGCACAGGAGCATGGACTGGTAGCGTCATGGTTTGGGCTAGGGTTAAGGGCGGCGAGAGCTGGGGTACGTGGGGGCAGCGCAACGGGAGCTGGCCTGGAGGCGACGGGCGCCAACGCACGGGAGCAGGGGAGCCGTGGCCTGGGGTTGCGCGTGAGGCAGGGTCGGGGGGTGGCGGCACGAGGACGCGCGCGAGCATTCCCTTGGTTTCGACTGGATTTTCTCCTTCCTGTGGAATGGTCATTCTTCGGTTCCTTTCCACCGGAAGGGAAGGTGGCGTTCCTCCATTGCAAACGAGTCGATCGTTTCCCTTCCATAAGAATCGTTTCCTCGAAATTTTCCTCCACGTTTTCCTTATTCCAAACAGGGCCTCAGTTTTGAGGTGTTTCACCTACTTTGCATGTTTTTTTAAAGCATACATTCATATGCTGCTTTCAAATTGAACTTTCAGAAAGAATATTCTTCAAACTCTCTATTAAGGCCAGTGTTTGTCAAGAAATCATTAAAAAAAAAGGCTTTCTAACGTCTAAGTTTCCACATCTTATTTTGGCAAATCGTCTTAGCATCAACCTTGTTTTAGGCAGTTCGTCAAATATTTCCATAAAACTGGGCAGGGGAATTGACACATCTTAAATTCTTTCCAGCTGCTTCCAATGTCTCTTCTATCGCTATCTGTCTATAAAATAGCGTGCGACTGAGAGAGTATGTCCACCATGGGTCACAAATAAGTCTCATTAGAGCTTCGTGAGGCTCATAATTAACTGTAGTACAAAGTTTTAGTGTTCATGGCATCAAGGATGGCTATGGTGGCCATGGCATTGCTGTTGGTCTGCATGCTCCTCGCTTCGTGGCTCGCGGAGGCACATAGTGTGTGGCAGAAAGGTGAGGCTGCTGCACATGCCAATGAAACTGGTGGCATTGGCAGTGTTCAGCAGCAGCTCAAACACGGCGCTTGGCCACATCTCACCTACTTCTCACAGGCAGCCGTCGGAGATAGTGGGAAAAGATCGGTGCCCAGTGGCCCAGATCTAATTCACCGCCCGACGTCTCCTGTAGATAGTGGAAAAAGATTGGTGGCGGTGGCTCGGATCTAAAACACCGCCTGACACCTCCCAAAGACGGCAGTAAAAGATTGGTGCCCGGTGGCCCGGATCTAAGACACCACTGGCCGACGTCTCTTGGAGACGGTAGTAAAAGATTGGTGCTCGGTGGTCTGGATCTAATACACTACTGACCGATGCCTCTTGAAGACGGTAGTAAAAGATTGATGTCTGATGGTCAGGATCCAATACACCACCCGACGTCTCCAGAAGATGGTGGAAAAAGATTGGTGCCTCATGGCTCGGATTCAATACAGCCCCCGATGCCTCCTAGAGACAATGGGAAAAGGTTGATGCCCAGTGGCCCGGATCCAATATTACACAACCCGCCGCCTCCAAAAAAAAACAGTGGG
Source organism: Zoysia matrella (assembly GCA_001602295.1). Lineage (NCBI taxonomy): Eukaryota > Viridiplantae > Streptophyta > Magnoliopsida > Poales > Poaceae > Zoysia > Zoysia matrella. Next base: position 5,716 of record BCLG01003620.1, read on the forward strand.
ATTATACACAACCTATCACCTCCTCCTCAGCAGTGAGCGGGCGAGGGAGGGCAACAGAGTAACCAGTGCCTTGTTGACGCAGCATGGCAGAGGCTAAATGTGGGGGGCGTGTGTTGATGCAGTTTTACTGCATGTTCTTGCAATTGCTGTTCATCTTCGTTGCTCTCTGCAGCGTTATACAAGTTGAAATAAATGGTTATTTATTCATAGATAACTATGTATTTTTGCACCGTGTATATGAATGTGCTAATATGCTGGTCCAGACATCTCCAGGGGCGCCTTAGGTTAGGCAAATATGAAGCCGTTCATGTAAGCATAAAAAAAATTCTAAAGTGCCTCCAATAATTTATTCATTATTGAAAGCTCTGAGAACCGAGTGAAATTGTATAAAACTTTATGATTCCCACAATTTCAGGAAACCTCCCCCTGACAAAAAGAATTGCGTTTGTCTAATTTTCCAAAGGAATTTGATGCTTTCTCAAATTCTCACATTTCCATTTTTTAGTTCGTGGTTACTTTTAATGCATCCATCAGAAAGTTACTACTCCCTCGCTCGCTCGCAGTACCCGGCCGGCGGCCCCGGCACCTGAAAGTGTTGTCCGTCCGGCCCGCCGGGCACAACTCTTCGTGCGCCATCATCGTCGGCTATCCGCATGAATGACGCGCGCCTTGGCCGACGACCAACAGAACCAAGTTGCTTTTACTAAAAAAAAAAAAGATTCAAGCTGATCCTGCCACAGCATATCGCCTTCGTAGGCGCCGATGACAGCAGCGTCCAGTGTGGAAACGAGAAGATATTGATGAACTACCTAAAACGAGGAGATATTGTAATCTGGCTTGTATTGATTGGATGGGCTTCGGCCCGACCCCTTCAATGAATTCAGGTCCTTAGACTATAAAAAAAAATGAACTACCTAAAATAAGTGCATCATTAATTTCCAGTTTAAAATTGACAATTCCTGGGCCTTTTCCTTCAAGGCAATATTGATGAACTACCTAAAATAAGTTAAATTCTTGTCTCAATAACAATTTACAATGGAGGGAGTAACTCCTATAAGTGAGAATGCTATAAGCATACAAAGTTTCAAAGAAAACTTTTAAGACTGCTAAAATGTCGATTTAAAGGGAATATTAAAAAAAAGCCTGCAAAGTCAACTGGACAACTGGTTGACATATATGTGCCTCATCAACAACACTAATATTCTGTCTTTCAAAACAGTATTCAGTTCCCTCAAGGACATTAGATGTTTTTGATGAGGCATCTACTACTGCAGTACTGTATTTGATAGTGGTGTGGATAATTTCCGAATCCTATCAATCAGTCAAACAATAATATTTTTGTCCACCCCACTAATACCCCATCTTCTTTCATCCCTACAACTGTATTTGATTTTGTATCCAGGTCGCTCTTTTGGAAAAAGTGAATGAAACCATCAATCAATCGTGTCCAAGTTTTATGTATAAAAGAGCAGCGACAATGCAACTATTCTTGACATTGCTCTTAATGTCCATACCTAAGTTTCCTGGTTGTTCACAATGGAAAGTAGTTTTAGAGAGGTTGACACACCCACAGGAAATAGTGCTGACTCATGAATTTGGCTTCCATCCTCTTACGCATCCTCTCGTGGAGGTGGTGAATTCTCATTGGATCTAATTTATACGTGGATCCAACGTGATAAAAGATATGATCCAATGAATAATAGCCACGTTGTGGGAGTAAGGAGGCCACGGGATGAGAGAAGCTGCATCCCTGACTCACTTGCGGCTTTTGAGTTCTAGCAAGCTATCGAATTAAAGGGTGTCTAATTCTCTATCCCTGTCTCGTTTTGGTACGCTGCATGCATCTGTACAAAACTTGGTCAGTTGCTGTCACCAATCTTTTTATGAAGCTGCTTGGAAATGCTACCGATAAGTATGCGCGTATGTATGGGCCAACCTTTTCTGTGGACGGATCGATGGATACCTCAGCAGTGAGTACCAGTATGTTGTTACGTGTGATGACCTTGTTTCCATCTGCTGCTAGCTAGTGGAAATTTGCATCGGATAACTGAACCACCAAATCAGATAGGGACGACGTCCATTTGGCCTTTGGGATATTCGTAAAGTCGCAGCTGGTAACAGCCGTCCATCCATACTGATCCACTCTGCATGCCGCAGCTTCAAAGCATCGACAGGTAGCGTTCTGCAGTCGTTGATAGGCTGGAGGGAGACGAACCCTTGTCAGAAATTCAGATAGTGGCTGCCGGCCGGCGACAGGATAGTCCTTTCCTTTAACGACGTCGTCTTATCAACACACCACGTAGACGCCGCGTCATAAGCGTCCATTAAATGCTAGGACTCCATCGGTCTTTAACGGATTAATCCCACTAGCTAAAACCCAACATCTGAGCCCCACCACCATGCAATGCAAACATGCACGTACTATACGGTGTTGTCGATCATGCAAATGCAGAGTATATGCAATGCAGTTTAGATACTAGTAACAGATACTCCCTCTGTTCAGTTTAACTGGATTAGGTAAAAAAAAGTATTTTGCATAGAAATGAGGTTGAGAGATAGAGATAGAAATAAAATAGAAAGAAAAAATGTTCATTGAAAAGTGAGAATGACAAATATTGTTGAATGATATTTAAATGCTGAAATGACAATTAAATTGAATGAAAGTAAAGGTGAAAATTAACTAACTGGAGTATATAAGTTCTAAACCTGCAGTTAACTCCTAGTAAGATTCTATCCGGCAGTTGATGGAAAGGAAAGGCTGCGTTGTGCTTAGTGCATCTACACGTACTGTCAGTGTCAATAATCTAGGTAGCTTTATTTGATGCCACGCATATATATCTCGAATTATAAATTTTCTGTTGGCCTCCATGACCGTGAGCACTAGTCACACTAAACTATCTGCTTCAGGGGCGCCCACGATTAACTGCCATACGTGGACTCGTCTGCAAGTGGCCATGGATATCGTTGCGATTCCGAAGCGACCCCCACTACCATTCGCAAAAGGATTAATTTGATATATATTATTATAATTTTATAAAATTTAAAATATATTATTTGAACCTACGTGTCATTAACTTACAGAGTCTTATCTGTCATTGATACATCGATGACATATTTTAAAGTTTACAAATTTGTAATGACATAAATTTAATTTACCCTTCGCAAAAAGCCCCATCGCATTTGGGACGGAGGGAGTACTCCTAGTAGATAAAACGGTTGGTTCTTAATCCCTCGTCCTTGCGAATAAATCGGCCGGTGTGTATAAATATGGCCGTCCGAGCATGTGTTTGACCACATCACTTGCTTTCAGTACGTGCAGCAAATATCTGAAGCACTACAGTGCGTGGTACTTGCTCTAGGCTTTCTTCGTTGTTCACCACTTGACCCTCTGTTGTTGATGGCGTCAAGGATGGCGGCGGCTGTGGCGGCGGTGATCTTGATTTGGGCTCTCCTCACATGGACGCCGGAAGCGGCACGGTTAATGGGGAAGAGAGGTGGCGACGCTACTCTTGCCGGCGTCAATGCCGCACACGGTGGCAGCACCGTCGTCGGCAGTGTGCCCTGGGAGCATCAGCGGCTCGAGTTCATTGGTCTCCGGCCGCGACTCGCGTCGTTCACGCGGCGCGACGTTGCGCCGCCGGGATATGGATCAGGCACGAAGAGGGTGGTGCCCGGCGGACCGGACCCCATCCACCACCCCGAACTGTCGCCGTCGTCGGCGCCGGCTGATCCGTAGCCACGTGCTCGAGCATTTTGGTTGCATGCATGCACGAGATCGAGGGTTGTGTTCGTTGCTACTAGTGTGTTTGTTCGACATGCATGCAGCGAGCTGTCTAGCTAGTGTGTGTTCTGTAGTATAGCGTTGAACGGGTATAAATAATTTTACTGCCGCAAGATTCTCACTTCATGCATGATGAACCATAGCGACGCTTCTTGGCCTGCAGTTCCAAGGAAAAATAGCGCTTCTTGAATCAATTTTTTATAGTTTCCGATATTAAGGCTACTAAAAGACATGAGTACGTTGACATTTTCCTAAAATAAATATTTCCCGTTGTGTCCTCGAAGCCACGATGTGGCCGCCAAACGCACGAAAACAAGGTGTGCAGTGGTAGTAGTGCTTGTTTCAGCATGTTTGTTCGCACTGAACAAGCTGCTTCTCTGAAGTTACAGTGTACACATACGGTATAGCCTTATTATATTACGATGAACAGTCGGTAGAAGCACACGAAGATGTGCTTATTTGAACTGCCATAGCCAATGGTGTGTGTCCACACTCCACACCGAGGAAGCTGCGAGACAAGTCCAGAAAGAGAAAAGAAACAGAGGAGATGGAAGCCGAGAGATTTCTTCAGAGAAAAACTGACGGTGAAACACAAAGGCTAGCACCTGGGACGACTAGGTTCATCAGCGTCTTCATAACTCTGGGCAAGGTTCTTTCTTCTGCGTACTGCTGTGTATTAGTGTATGGTAGGACAAAGGCCAAGCGTAGAGCTCAGAAGCTGTATGCCTTTTCTGAATTCTTCCTCCCCTTGTTCCATGTTCATCACTCTTTCCATGTGATGAGCTGCTGCTCCTCCGATGACCTCCTCCACTCCGTCTGCCAGGACACGACTTTGGGCTTGTGAAATCGGCTCGGATCCAGCCGCCATGCCGGCCCGCATGAACTCCAGCTCATGGCTGCTCCATCGATCTGCTATGACCCAAGGAAACTTTTATCAGTTTGAAATTACTGAAATTTCTGTCTTGCCGAATTTACCAATGAAGCCCGGTACATATTCTTACCAGTAAAACATTTTTAAAACAATATTTATATAAATTTATATTCAATTGTATAAATTTTTTATTTGATATTTTCCTGTTGTTTCTGAAAACGGCGTTTACAAGTGACCTCCCCGTTGAAAACCCTGTTTTCTTGCCTTGTTTATCAGTGACTGCCCCTGAATTAAGGAGATGTTTGGTTAAATAATGGTAACGCAGTGGCAGTCGTAAACAGATCACACTAGTATCGTAACCAAAGTAACAAAAGGCTGACTTTGTTTGTTTTGTGCTCTGTAATGGAAATGGAAAATTGGGAACTGCTGCCGGTGATTATCGGCTGTATGAACCAACTGTCAATTATCAGCTGTGTAACTGTTTTGATTATCGGTTGCAATGTGATTACCATACAAAAGAATGAAAGAAATGGAAAACTGTATGAATAAAAATGTGCAACAGTTTCGATTATCGGCTGCAATGTGATTACCATACAAAACTCCCAAATAAACGTCTCCTAAGAGGAGGAATACGCTCTTCAAATTAACGCGACTTTTCTGTCCTGCAAAATGCCTATCGCATCGCGGAACCCGGCTAGCCAAAAGTGCAAGCTAAAAATCTGGGTCTTAGGTGTGGGTCTCTATCTTTAAAATGCTGCTGTTTAGACCACCCAGTGTATAGATCCAAACCATTCACTTGAGGCTCTGATGCTTTATTTTTTCATACATTCATAGCGTAAGAATCTTGCTTCGAGAGGCGTAAATCTTATTAAAGATTCTCTTCATTTCAGTTGAAGCAGCGGGTGAAACAACTTTTACTGGTGCTTCATTTTCAAATCCTAGGTACTGATCGGCATAATAGAGTCACCCCGAGAGAAAAAATTTCTCGAGCACCGGACCACTGTGGCTGCTCTTAGCCTTTTGTAGCACGAGGAATCTTCATTTCAGTTGAAGCACGAGGAAAGAGACCGTCGTCCCGAGAATCTTCATCCTCCGGAATCGTCCTTCCTCCCCAGTCGTGGAGGAACTGACCAAGTCTAACATATGCAGAGAAGGATACCATGCGTCAAGTTTCCTGTTATGTTCAGAATTCAATCCGCCAGCGGCCACCCTCTCCGGTGAGATTTGGTTCTCTTCAACATACATCCTTTTCAGGGCCTTGGGCGCCGCAATGATTTTGATGGTTTTCTTCATTTCCTCGAGTGGTGGCCGAAACAAAATCTCTGTTCTTGTTCTCTTGGTGTTCAATTTTGGTTGCAGTGAAATTCTTCCTGGCTTCATACCCGAGCAAGTTCTAGCAAGCAGCAGCATTAGAGATTCGGGACCGAGCCAGAAAGAACATGATATGGGCGTCTGGCTTGATGCACGAGCGATTTGGCATGGCGCTCTCGCAACATACAAATGACGGAATGCCGAACCGGGACGTAGGCTCGGCAATGGCCGCTATCTGTTTTTCTGTATATGAGTCATGTATACGGAATATTTGCGAATGATTGATGTTGCATCGAATAAGTGAGACCTAGCCACCTGAGTGGTAGTTGATCATTACGTTTCACGAAGATGCTGAGTGAACTAGTTCAACGCCAACTGCCTGCCACGAAGCGGGTCTCCGCTACGTCCACCGTAGACTGCCACAAATTCGTTGCGGTGTCAAGCAAGCTTACCGCATCAGCCCGCGCTGATCTTGCGGCGGCGGGGCGGGCAGCCGTGGGTGATAAACTGTTTCCCTGCTTGTGTTTTTGCTCACGGACCGGGCATCCATATCCGCGGCTCTGCTGGATGAGAAGGATGGTCCCTCTACTGTACTAGACACATGTCTATAATAGATCAAGACAGCCAAGGAAAACATTGATGGAGGCTGTTCGATGCGCACGCAGATGCAGACGGATCGATAGGCATTAGTACTGGAGTAGTACTAACCAGATTCATGGATGCTTCCAGCAGCTGATCTAGATCGGGGCGGGGCTTCAGAGTGCATGGTGGCACCAACAATGCCATACGAACGGACGTACGGTGGTCCCCGGCGGCCCCTCTACCCACCCGGCCACCCCGCTCTCCCGTCTCTGCGCACTGGGCTCTCGCCCACCGCCATAGCCATAATATCCAGCCGAAACAAAGGAGCTCCCGCTCGAAGCCACGGCCACACACACGCTGTCAGCAGGGACGGGTGCAGAAGCAAGGCTTGAGCCTTGAGGCTTCCCATCCGTTCCATCCCATGTGTTCAAGTACTGAGGGCATGTTCCGTTCAGATTGACTGTACAGCAACACCGGCTGCCGCTGCGGCCTCCTGTAGCGAGGTGACTTGCGTTAACAGCACCTGCCGCTACAGCCAGCGAAAATAATCTCAACCGAACGGACCCTTTTCAGAAAGAAAAGAATGTCGGGATGGCCATCACGCTAAAGATCCAAAATCAGGGGCGATGCTACTTGGAGGCATCGGTGTCAGTTGACACCGATAACTTTCGGCAATTTGAATAGAAATCACTGTTGAATATTGATTATTAAGCTTAATAATTTCGTTGAAAAAGTGTACTGACCCGGTGGCCTTGGTGTCTGGCTTCGCCCCTGCAAAATCACCCTCTTCCAAAGCACCAACAATAATCAAGCTGACATCAGGCTATATATGTGTTGGGATCATGTACTCGCATACTTGATGACCTGTATTTGTGCATGTGAACTAAGACTTCGAGGGGTTTAGGGGTCGAATGATGACGCACGAACGCGTAGTCCGACCTTCGAAGTAACGATCTACGAGAGCTGTCTTAGCCGCGCTAAGACGCACGGAGACGTCGACGTCGAGAAGCCCGATCTCTGGGGTAGGTACGGCTTTATGTCGTATTTACTCCGGTGGCTAATTGTCAACCGTTCTGATGAGATAGGACGGGTTTCACCACGACGACACTCTAGCTGAAGTAGCCAGACGGGTCACGAGAGTTAACGGACAAGACCCAACGACACTGTGGCTGACACTTACAGTGCCGAACAAGCGCTATAGTGTCCGCCGCTACGTGCGACGCGGCAAGCCACGCTCACGCGTGGGCATAACGAATGATGACAACAACAGTGCAGGATCTACCTGTCAGCGAGACAGCAAGATCCCGTAGGACCCATCATCTTGTAACCTCAGACCGCCCTATATAAAAAGAGCTCGAGGAACGATAGAATAGAGAATAACGAACACACAAAAACCAGACCCAGAGCTCTTGTGCTATCCGTTCACGCGCAAGCAACCCCACGTACACCTATATCGAGCACCCATGATCTAGGCACCGGATCCTCTCCTGAAGAGAGAATTCGACCCTGTACTCTTCCACCGAGATAAATCATCCTCTGAACATAAAGTGTTACACCGTTTGAGGTTATTCGAACCAGGTAAAAACTCTTTGAGTCTTTCATAGACTAAGTCACATCGAATATAAAGACATATCACTCGATTGTTTTTTTACTTTGTCGGTGGTCAAAACGCTGACGAGATCCAAAATCAACCTCGACCAAAGCACAAACAATAATCAAACTGACATCAACACGCTACAGATTCAAAATCAGACCAACTATATAGCTCGATCAGAATAACATTCCTTGCAGCTGCGTGCATCGATTTCACTTTCCGCCTATTGCCAACCAGTTCAACTGTAGCCAACACATGCCTTCTCTAGTGTTTTCCCTCAAGCTTTTTGTAGGTTTCAAAGGGGCAAAGAAAGTGGGGCTACAGCCTGATATATTTCATATTCGGCTTACCTACTCTGGCCGGCTGCTGCCATGCACGAGCAATTTAGCTCGCATCTTTTTTGAAGGAGCCCTGCTCATTGGTTATTACTCTACTGGCTTACTGTTGTGGGTCGATTCCGTTCCAGCCTGGGAGATCGCAATGAGCTATTGGAATCGATAGAGATCGAGAACTCACCGAGAACATATTCTTGCCAGTTCTACCTCAAGCGCTCTCTTTGCTGTAACATGTAAGGGTACGTTTTGGTACGGTTTGGATTTTTCGAAGAATCAGAAACGTTTCAGTTTCAGTTCAAAAATGTTTTGAAGTTAGAAACAAAATTATTTAGAAACCGTTTTAGTGATTCAAATTCAGTAAAGCTAGGAGGATGATTGAAATAACGAGTATACCCTTTTTGCGTTAATATTAAAAATATTAAAACAACTTAAAAAAAATTTGAAACTAACAAAACAACTTTAGTAATACTTCGAAAGATACCTTCACGGAGAGCTCGACGAGATGAATCTAACGCAACAATTTTAGAAAATTTTAGAAACTTGAGGAAACTTCTTGAAGTCTTAAAGATTAACGGTTTAAAAAAAATTCAAACAGTGTCAAAGATTTGAGAGAAATTTTTTAACAAATTTGGTAAACATGCCGCTGTACAGGGGAGGGGCAAAGATGTAACGTCCGTAGCGATTCGCTCGTGAAACACTAAAATAGCCGTTTCGTTGCGGCTAGCAAAAAATGAGAAACGTTTTCTCTCATTCGATCGATAATCGTTTTCAGGTATTTCACTCTTTGACGCGGATTCGAGTGATGAGAATCGGAATCGATTCTCCCAGCCAAACGCCCCCTAAGATTCCTTTTTTGTGGAATGAAATTCTCTTGTTCTCGATCGCACAATTGTAGTGGTACTAGTGGTACCTAGTACTAGCATTTTACTCGTATCCTCAGCTTCGATATTTTGTCGTCAGTTCGTCATTCGTGGAGACATGAAAGACTGTTCAGACAGAATGACAGGATTGCGCTGTGACGACAACCTCGAAAATTGTGACTACGACCCTTAACGATCTTAACTACTAAACTTTCTCGCTCCCTCTCCAAGTACAAAAGCACCAATCAATGTGACAGCATGAGATACAAACCCAACTTCTTTTCAGCACTTGAATCAGAGATATAGACTTGTTTGAAACGTGAGAAATTTTGTAGGTTCCCAGAAAGTGACAGTCATATCACATATATATGCTAACAAAATCTTATTCAATCTAAACTCGTTCTGATGGCACACTGCATGGGCTGCGCCCCGCCATGAACAAAAAAAAAAAAAAAAAAATGCAGCGTGTTCTACTGTTATCTTATCTTTGTGGTTCCTGATCAAGGAAAATTTTCTCCTGCATTACAGTAACCGTTGAGCTTTCTTGCAGTGCTGTGTGTGTGAGTTGGAAAAATATTGCCCCTACTCAACTGATTACTATCTCCGGGTCTTCCCTGTCTTTGAAACACCAAGGTTTACAAAACTGATCAAAACCGATTGGTTTTCACGATTTTGATGAAATCGGTTTTTAGTTTAATTTTTTTAAAAAATTTGAAATTTTAAAAAATATTTAGAATTTGGAAAAATGGTAAAATCGACCGATAAACCGGTGGGTTTCAAATTTAAAATTTAAAAATCGAAAAAACCGGTCGATAAACCGAAAAAACCGTCTGATTTACTGTATCATTTCATTTAAATTTTAATTTTTCGATTTAAAGTGGTTTTCAACCGATTTTCAGGTTTTCGTCGAACGGTCCGGACCGATTTCGCCCAGTTCAAACGAAATCTTCAACTCTGCTCTGAACAAAGGACCCGCCTTTTCTTCAGTTTCGCCGCTTCGCATGTGACATGCTTCGGAATCTTTTGATCATGTCAGTGCGTCTGCAACCGGTGCACGTTCTCACTCAGTCATCAGCATGCTCCACAAGTTAGGCTGACCTCACTTGAATGCATGCAAATTTTTAATTCCCGCAGGTTTTTTTTGTAATCAATACTGGTACTAGCTCTAGTAGTGACAAAAAGCAAAGCAGCTGCCTGCTTGTCGGAGGGAGCTCTTCTACGTGCCCGAATCTTCAAAGCGAAACCGTTGCTTTGTCTAATACTGAGTACATCTATGCATCGTGTTAGTGACCCTCTCTCCCATCTCCCTTGTTTATGTATACGTTGTTATATCAAAGTACTGAAGTACTGTTGTTTTTCGATTAGCAAGTCATTTCACTTGGGATGTGTTTGGTTCACCAACATGTAACGATTTGGGTCCAAAATGGTGTACCATTCTATTACTTTTGTTTGATTGATCACGCTGCGTAATCGGTTATCTGGATTCTTATTTAGAATTGTAATATGTTTTTTTGGTGTTAATTCATTTTATTACGTTGTAATAATATACATTGATTTTGATTACATCCGTATCTTACGATACCGTTACTATAACTCATCCAAACACTACCTTGATGCATGCACTCCTCTGTGCAGCACTAGTCTCCAACAAGAAGCTTCGGCCATCTAGTACAGTACTCCATGGCTCAAAACCACGGGACTCGCGTCCGGATTAGTTGGTGTGGGTGCACGGAGTGCATTGGGACAGACGGACAAGGGCCAGGACTGGAGTCCTCGGATTGGAGCATCTGTTGACTTTTCAAGGATGCCTTTTTCTAATAGCACCCCTCCACCTTTCGCGGCTATTGAATGAGTACAAATGTATTTTTAAATTTCTGCTGTTTTCACATTAAAATTTTTATTTGAATTACAAACATTGGTCTTCTAAAACACACATGCTATGTGTAACAATTGTGAAAATCTAATTTTTTTAAGGGTTATGCAGGTGCTCCGCCATTTTATTAAAGGGGAGGAAAAAACCAGAGTTGTGCAAAACTATTAATGTGACAGATAATTTTATACCGGGAAAACTTTACTACTAGGAGTATAAAACTTTAGCAGCCTCCGAACTGGCGCGGGGCACACATCTAAAATGACTCTTATGCAGTTACTATCTCCATTTCAAAATATTAAGCATTTCTAAATTTGGTCAAAGTCAAATTTTTTTTTTAATTTTAACCATTAATATCTAGAAAATTAAATAAATTTTAATATAAAGAGTTACATATTATAAAAAATTGTTTCACAATAAATCTAGTAACATAATTTATATAAGATAAAATATTATAAATTCTCCATTACTAATGATTAAAGTTAAATAAATTTAACTTTAATAAAACCTAGAAATGATTTTATTTTAGAATGGAAGTATAGTACTAGCTAAAATACCAAGGGCTTTCGAGTGAATAAGAAATTCTCAGAAGACAAGTAATGGGCACGTCAACGACCAGGCCTAGCCATAGGGCTCGTTTGGCTTGTTTCCAAAGTACACCGCCAAACTTTGGATGCGCCCGCATGAATTTGGCCGTCGCTTGGTTGGATGTCCGCAGTTGGCGCGCCTGCGGGATGACGCCCACGTGTAGTTCATTTTTTTCGTCCGTGCGTTGGTGAGACGGCGGTGGTAAAATCATCGGCTAAAACGTTGGCGAGCCAACGATTGGCGCAGCATGCGTAGGGATGAACTAAACGTACCTTTAATTTTAAAAACGGGTTAAATTAAATGAACTAAACATAAAGATGATCATATCGAATTAGAAAATAAACTAAATTTATTTTTAAACTAAAATTTAATAAAAAACTGATTTAGTTACGAAAGTGTTCACGGATCGACCTTTTTATCACCTGGCCAGACGAGGCCAGGAAAGAAAAGCGTCCGGCAGCTGGAGCTCCCTCCCATAGTTGGCGATATATTTTTCCCGACCGTGAAAAGCTGGCCCGCCGCCCGGCTCGTTGAATCCTTGCTCGGCTAGATCCCCTTCATCATGACACAGGATCATTGAAAGAGAAAACAGCATCTCACTATTACCAGCCATCTACCCGAGGAATCGGAGTACTACGAGTGGACTCCTACTATTGTTAACCTTTGTGTTAGCATGGGTAACTGAATTAACAATCCAGCAGACAGCATTTCTACGATTCGATCCAGTACCTGCTATACATTGTTCAGATATGTAAGCAAACTTTTTAATCAGGGTACAGTACTGTAACAGTACATAACCGAATATAGTTTATGCGCACGCTGCGTGTCTTCCGTCTACACAGTAACATATTTATATTTCTTCACGTAGAAGGGTTAATGTAGGGACTTTGTTTCGTATCGTTGACTATTTAAATTTAAATTGATCTATGTCTCTTTAAACTATTACTCCGATGCAACTATTTCTTATAATTTATTCACACCATAAGCTATAGGAGTTGAACTTTTTTTTCATAGGTTCACAAGTAGTGTAATGTTCAACAGTGTTTCACAAGTACTGTAGGAGTAATGTTCAACAGCATGAGCTACGGCTAGTATTTTTTAAAGGATTTTTTAACAATTCGATTGAACTAAACTACTGAACCTAACGGATACCCACATTCTAGAGTTATTTCTTTTTTGCAGGCAAGAAAACATCTTTTTGTGATGTAGCAATAACGAACACTGAAGCATTTCAAACAGACGGTACTAGCGCTGCCATTCTAGTTAAACCAGTTGTAGGTGCATCGAACAGCAGTTAATACTGCAAGCCAATTTTAGAACTGTGCCGGTTCATCGTAAAGGTTAAAAACACTGTGCCAGCGACCGCTCACCAGCTTCACTGCAGCACAAGCGCGTCGGCAAATGCTCTGCGAGTATCCATCCACAGGCCACAGCCGCCCCGCACCACCTCATTCAATTCACCCCTGCGGAACAGTCGCCGCTGTTATAAAAGCCAAAGCAGAGCAAGGCGCCTCAGAAGCGAAGAACCTCGTCTCTCTTACCGCAGACACCCTCGAGTGGTCGAGTGCCGCCGGGTCCGCTGCCGACACACACCGGGAGCCGCAATGGCCGCCTTCCCCGCGCGTCCCCGGCCTCGGGGCGCTTTACTCCTCGCCGCCGCGCTGCTCCTCCTCCTCGCGGCGGCGCCGGGATGCGCCGCGGCCCGCCGGGGCAAGAAGTCGTACAAAGCCATCTTCAGCTTCGGCGACTCGCTCTCCGACGCCGGCAACCTCATCGTCAACGGCACGCCACAGGCGCTCACCACCGCGCGCCCGCCCTACGGGATGACCTTCTTCGGCAAGCCCACCGGCCGGTGCTCCAACGGCCGCCTCGTCGTCGACTTCCTCGGTAATGTACTGTACTATACTGTGCATTTCCCTCCGGCGCCAGCGCCATGGCCTCTTCGTCCTCTGCTGAGCCTGCTCTGGTCCTGCGACCTCTCGTCCTTTTCTTCGCTTTCGCCATTAGTACTTCTGTCCAAGTGTAGTGGGGAAATAAATTTGCTGGTTTGGAGTGCGCTGACCTTGGTCGTGGCGAAATTGACGAAGTTTTCCATAATTTCCTTTTTGTTTTTTTGTTGACGTGTCGCTGAAATCAGGTCAAAATAGATTAATTTCTTCTTTTGAAAAAATGTGGTAGTAATTGACTTTGTACTAGTGCAGAATTTTGCTGATAAAAGAGCTGCCTTTTCTACTCTAATGTTTATTCGGTGATGCTAATGCCTTTTTGTCAAGTTAAAAGGGGGTGATTTATTTATCCTCTTTGGAAAGATGGAAATGAGCGGTTGAAAACTGCTGGTAAAAGAACTCATGCTTTGCAGTGCAAATTTTTGCTGCCTCCCAAAGTTCCAATCCGAAGTATCAATGCGAATTAAAGGACCTTTCCTTTTCCTTTTCCGAAAGATAAAAGCACGCCATAAATGCTGCTGAAAAAACACAGTAAAAAAACTATTCCTCCCTCCACCACAGATCCAGCATTGGTGCTCGTCTCTGGAATTATGATCCGCTTTTAGTTCACATCCAGCACTGTATGATGTCAAGCTCCCCGCTTTTTGTGCCTGAAATCATGGGTCAATTCTGCAGCCGAGCATTTCGCGCTGCCGCTGCCGCCGCCGTCACAGGCGCGCAACACCGACTTCAAGAAGGGCGCCAACTTCGCCATCACCGGCGCGACGGCGATGGAGTACTCGTTCTTCAAGGCGCACGGCATCGACCAGCGCATCTGGAACACCGGATCCATCAACACTCAGATCGGCTGGCTCCAGAACATGAAGCCGTCGCTCTGCAAGTCGGAGAAAGGTCGGTCCGAGGCTGATGCTCAAGGCTCTGTGTTATCTGAAGTTTTACCACCTTTTTTCGTATGTTTTACCTGTGGATCACGGTTTGGTTGAATGTTAAACTGCAGAGTGCAGGGACTACTTCAGCAAGTCCCTGTTCGTGGTGGGGGAGTTTGGGGGCAATGACTACAACGCGCCGCTGTTCTCCGGTGTTCCATTTAAGGAGATCAAGACATACGTGCCTCTTGTGGCCAAGGCCATTGCCAATGGCGTAGAGGTATGTAGTCATGAATGCTGGTTGCGATAATTTCTAATGTGTGATCCTTGCACTGCATATCATAACTTGGGTATACACATAATTGAAGTGGTAAAGTGCTACTCCGTAGTACAATGTGCTAAATTTTGGACTTCCCTGCTGAAATGGAGAGATGTAGTGAGATTCTGAAAATTTCTTGTGGTACTCAAGGTTTGTACCTAGTCACTTCATAAAAAGTGAAAATAGATGACAACACAATGGTAACCCAAAACTGGTATTTTCAGTGAGTGAAGCGAGTAGTGTACCTACTCGGCCACAAGCACTGACATAGCCTCCACATTTTCTTGACCTGAATCTGCAGATCTGAATGAGATATGTTTAACGGTCATCTGGGGTTATTAATCTATGTAGTAGAGAATAAAATATGGAGAAAACATGTTACCGATTCGTACCCTCCTAAAAGGCAGAATCTTCTGACTGGGCGCTCCTCGTGAAGTCACTATAGCTGAACTGTTTTCAAACGGGGAATAAAGTTCAGAATCAATCACACTGTGAATTCGCGGTGGCATGGTGCTGTACTTTGTATGCCGAAATGAGCTTCTGCAAGGTCAGATTGTTGCTTAGCGCAGCCCCATGTGATGTATGGATGGGGACTTCAGGTAGAACATGAGTGCACAACGAAGAGAGAATAAAATGTACGTCAGGTAAAGGTAGTGAGGAATCATTTTGTTATCTGCATGCCCATCATGAGACGGGTGTCACATGACATTGTTCTAGAAAAAGTGTTCGATTCCACACCTTTCAAGAGGGGGAATAAACATAAGCAGTGCCACTGCTGACTCATCGACACCTAGCTTACGTATGTGATTTGGAGATTTGCATTTAACTACACATGCTTGAGTAAAACTAATTTGACAATATGATTTTAGATAGATATTCCTTCCTTAATTTTCGTTCCATTGAGCAAAAGGTGCTTGTTTCAGAGATTGATTGAACTTGGAGCCACTGACCTATTGGTGCCTGGCGTCCTCCCAATCGGGTGCTTCCCCTTGTACTTGACATTATACGGCACTAACAGAAAATCAGATTACAATGCTCGTACTGGGTGCCTTCGGAGATACAACCGTCTTGCCTACCACCACAATCGAGAGCTCAAGCAGCAGCTTGATGAGCTCCAGAAAAAGTACCCAAAGACGAAAATCATGTATGGTGATTACTTCAAGGCTGCGATGCAGTTTGTAATCAGCCCTGGGAAATTTGGTAAGTTCTTCCTTCCACATGCTTATTGTAAAACATCGTGAAAAATTGTTAAAATCTGATTGGTGTTAGTTGTAATTTGTAGAGTACATTTCATGTTTCTAACTCGTGTAATGCAGGTTTCAACACTGCTTTGCAAGCTTGCTGCGGTGCTGGAGGACAAGGCAACTACAATTTCAACCTGAAGAAGAAATGCGGCGAGCAAGGTGCAAGTGTGTGCTCCAACCCGTCTTCGTATGTGAGCTGGGACGGCATCCACATGACGGAAGCTGCATACCGGAAAATCGCCAATGGCTGGTTGAATGGCCCCTACGCTCAGCCCCCAATTCTAAAAAATTGATATGATTAACTGTATGAAACACCATTGTAGCTGCTGCTGCTGCTGCTAGAGATATATATGAGCAGTGCTTCAGGCGCTGAAGAAGAGATTAAGTTATGAGTAAAGCTGTTTAGTTTGTTCATTGGAACATTGTATAAACTGTGCTGGTATAGATATGTTCTTAAACTAAAAGGCTGTAGTACAGATGTGTTCCGTATTTGACATGTTCTGATTCTTTTCATTCAAGACTTTTGGTGATAACCCTTGTGATAATTAGGAAATTCAACTATGAGCTACTGTCTCGTGATCTGAGTACTGGTACTAGTTACATCTGCAAAAGACAGGAAGCACTGGCTTGATGGAAAGGGTTTACTGTGCTTATAAGTTACTACCTCTGTCTCATGATTGACTTATATTTGACTAAGAATTTATATAAATTTGATAAACTTTAATAATATAAAATTTATATATTTAAATTTACCATGAAAAATATTTTTATAATATCTAATTTATGTGTTTATAAAGTTTATCAAATTTTAATGAGTTAATTTCACAAACCTACAACTATTTGTATCATTGTATTACAAAACTTTAACTTTTGTGACCTATTTTATAAAATTACAACTTTTTTGCATGTGTTTGGATGACATGTGAGGGTTAATTCATGAAGTAATTGATGAAGTAATTGACATGTGAGGTCATGCAATAAAGTTATAGTTTTTTTTGATATATAGAGTTAAAATAGTTGTAGCTATTTGAAATAGATTGAATGGTATAAATAGTTGTAGGTTTATGAAATTTACTCTTTTAAAAATCATTAGTTAAAGAAAAAACAAAGTACAGTCAAATAAATATAGAAATACATTTTTTTTTTTGGACGAAGGAAGTAAAAAATTGGCTGCATCCGGAACTACCTAATTGTGCAAAAAAATAAAACCCAGAAATGGACTGCAAAACCATGAAGTTTCTTTGTCAGGATGATGGCCAAACCGCCAGCATTCGTCTAGATAGAGGTTGCAGGTCCTCAGTCACAGGACGCGAGGTAATGGGCAGAGTGCGTTTGGCCACAATCTGGACTGGCGCTGAATAACCTGCTGCTAGGCATTGAAAACTACTCTCTCTGTTTTAATATAAATTTATTTTTAGATTTTATTAATTAAGTATGACTTTAACTATTAATTTTAATAAATTTATATTATAAAAACATTTTTTATTGAAATTAAAAATATAAATGTTAAATTTTATATTTAACCGAATTTATTAAAATTATTGGTCAACATTTATTGTAGTCAATAAAAAATAAAAATAAACTTTTATTAAAACATAGCGGAGAGTACCGCTGTCAGTCAGACTCGGAACTTCTGGAATCAGGGACGGAGTTAACGAGGGAATGTGTTTCATCAAGAAAGGATGGTCCAGATTGAAAGCCCACATGGTTCTGCCCAGGGTACATCCCTCCATTTATACGCCTCCCTTGGGCCGGATGTTGAAGTAATTACGAGATCGTTCCCTGGTGGGCTGCGCTGCTGATCATAATTCCATCAGTTTTTATTTTCAAGCATCACGGTTCCATCAGTCGGGCCATTGTGAGAGGATGAAATGGTGACCGCGATAATGAGTTAATTTGAGTGGCAGTGTAATCTTCTATTGCCGTTAGACCAGCCACAACGTAGAGGGTGCTTCATCTGTCACTTCGTTCACGTAGAGCACCGATGCCAGATTTTATTCTCTCTCCGCAGTAGACGACGGGTGCTTGAGAGATTTGTAATAAATAATATTAACTCGTTTCTCTGAGGTAAATAGTTGAAACACCAGGTGAAAACGAATACATCGATGCTTCGTTTTTTAGTTGAAGCACCGGTGGCTGCAGTGTATAGAACCGATGCCTGCCACCAAAAATTTCTCCAAGCACCGATCGGAAGAGCACACTGTGGGTGGTCTTAGGGGTAGTTTGGATCGTTACGGATGCTGTGTTGCCAAGATTTGACTACGCCCGCGCTCACCGACGCTGATTAGACCACCATTTGGATCGATACCAGTGCAACGCTAAATTTTGGTTGGTCAACAAACATACACGAATCTACAGTTCATTTTGTTACCAACGCGTCAGCGAGCTGTTGACGACAAATTTTATCGCCAACCAACGCGCGAGCGTGTGCCGGTACGCCAAAGTTTTGGCGAGCTAAGAAAGGCCGCTGTCCAAACGTACCCTAAAGTGCCCCACTTTGACAGTGTGAAGACACTCCTACCCTCCCACCTCCACACCCAAAAAAAAAAAAAAAAACTGTGCGGGTCTCCTGAGTCAATGCCAATGGCACGCCGCACAACCCCACCGGAATGGGTGGACTAACGTCCCGTCTGAGGTCCATGCGTCGCCCCGCTGGATCAAATCCAGTAAATGCCAGCCAATTCACCGCCGCACCACCGTCTCCGACGCGACGGCCGCTCGCTCAGCGCTCAAAAAGTGCGGCGAGCTCTCGCGATCCGGAGAGACGAACGTAGTACTACGGAAACACGTCGACACGACGCCTGAACACCATTTGCCGCCTCCGTCCACTGTCCCACGACTCCCACCGGGGCGGACACGGTCGCAGTCAATGCACCGCCCGCCTAGCACGCCACCCGTCCGTCCAGCTCCCCTCTCCACACTCCCGCAAAGAGCTCCTTGGTAGCGTCCAATCGACGCGCGGCGGCAAGGAAAGGGACGGACCAAAGCGCTGCGCCGGCGCAACGGCCTAGTACAAGAAGAAGCCACGAGTGCTCGCTGGCTCCCAACTCCAGCCAACGAAGCTAACCACCGGCCCCCTCCTCCTTTCCTCCACCCGCGAACTCAATTCCCGTGGTCCAGCCGGCCAGCCGGGCATCCAGCCATGGGTGAAGGTGGAGGCGTGCACGCGGCGAGGGAGAGGCCGCCAGTCGTCCGCGGCGTGGTCCTCGCGGTGCTGCCGCTTCTCGCCGTGTTCGCGGTCACGGCGGCGGCGGCGGAGGCGCCGGGGCGGTACCGCGCGGTGTTCAATTTCGGGGACTCGCTGGTGGACGCCGGCAACCTCGTCACTGACGGCATCCCGGACTACCTCGCCACCGCGCGCCTGCCCTACGGCCAGACGTACTTCGGGTACCCCACCGGCCGGTGCTCCGACGGCCGCCTCGTCGTCGATTTCATCGGTACTGACATACGACAGGCGGATAGTTGGGCTCTTTGATCTTTTTCTTTGGTCGAGAAATTTGACGGGTTTAATTTGTCTTCTCCTCCCTGCAGCGCAAGAGTTCGGCCTGCCCCTGCTGCCGCCGTCCAAGGCCAAAAACGCCACATTCGCGCGGGGCGCCAACTTCGCCATCACCGGAGCCACCGCGCTCGACACCGAATTCTTTCAGAAGCGCGGGCTCGGCAAGACCGTCTGGAACTCGGGCTCTCTCTTCACCCAAATTCAGTGGTTGCGCGACCTCAAACCATCGTTCTGCAATTCCGCCCAAGGTACACCGTACACCCAACCCAAGAATGGAAATTTCACCAGTTCTTTACCTTGTCAAAGAAAAGTCCTATCCTTTTTATGATTGTCGATGGTGATTCCTATCCTTGCTGTGGTCCTCTCTGAAGAATGCAAGGAGTTCTTTGCCGAGTCCCTGTTTATCGTGGGTGAATTTGGCGGAAACGACTACAACGCTCCCCTGTTCGCCGGCAAGGACCTCAAGGAGGCGTACAAGCTCATGCCTCATGTGATTCAGGGCATCTCCGATGGCGTTGAGGTAAACATAACGGCTCTGTCTTTGCTGTTGTGCACTGTGCTTGCAGCGTGTAGTGTTGCTCACGCTTCCTTGTGTGCCCTGCAGCAATTGATTGCCGAGGGAGCAAAGGATTTGATTGTGCCCGGAGTGATGCCATCCGGATGCTTTCCAGTGTACCTGACCATGTATGCTGACCCGAAGGAGGAGCACGGACCTCGTACCGGCTGTCTCAAGCGGTTCAACACGTTCTCATGGGTGCACAATGCGATGCTCAAGCGAGCGCTAGAGAAGCTCCGTGCAAAGCACCCTGGTGTGAGGATCATATATGGAGATTACTTTACACCAATTATCCAGTTCATTCTCCAGCCCGAGAAGTTTGGTGAGTTTTTTTGTTGTCCTATGTTTTGTTAATACTCCTCTGTCTCGAATTACTCATCATTTTAGCTTTGGCAATGGAAATTAAGGAGGGGTGAAAAAAGTAGAGGCCCCGTTTGGAAAGCATGAATTTAACAGTAACCACACAATAACTCTATAGGAATTAATTCAATTTTACAGGAAAACACAGAACTTAGGAAAGTTTCCCGTGTTCCAAAAGGGCCTGAAATGCACAGAAAATACGGAGGAGAGGAATGATTTGGGAAGTAAGAATAGCAAGTAATTTGGTAGTAGTATTCACAAAGATTTCAGATCTGTTAAATCGTTGGGGCACCTGCAAGGTTATGGTATGACTGCAGATAAGGCTTGTAGTGCCAGTTGTTAGATATAGGTCTAAATTTATCTAACATACTTAATTCAACGTCACTGCAGAGTCAAACTCTGACTCTTAGTTCTGATGAGATGCAGTAAATTATTGCAAGAGAATTCATATGTAGATCTAGGTTCCCCAAAGTCTTCTTCAGTGGAATGCCATTTATCTTCAATTAGTCAAACATATGAGAGGTCATATCAAACTTTATATGTACAAATACGAACACAGTAACAAACTTTGTCATGTAGGATCTCTTATTCGCTTCCAGAACGACAAACTAGCTACTCTTCATGTTACAATGTTAGCAAGCTCCTAATGCTCTTTTTTATGTGGTTGCCTGGTTGGTCTTTTTCCTTTCCTTTCTT
Source organism: Zoysia matrella (assembly GCA_001602295.1). Classification (NCBI taxonomy): domain Eukaryota; kingdom Viridiplantae; phylum Streptophyta; class Magnoliopsida; order Poales; family Poaceae; genus Zoysia; species Zoysia matrella. The sequence goes on from BCLG01003620.1 coordinate 26,994, forward strand.
TCTGTAGACAAATGGAAGATGAAACAATAGCTCACCTGAAATATAAATACATCGGGGAGGCAAATTTCATCCAATGCAAAAAATTGGATAAAGTAAATTTATCCATATTTTTGTATTACTGTAGGTGAGTTGTAGGTTGTATGGCCCATGCCAGTATTTGCTGCATACTGTATAATTAAAGTTGGAAACTATTCAGATAAATGCACATAATATTCAAGGCAAAATCTTGGTTCTGGTAATTGCAAAAGTGGTGTTACATACCCCTTGGACTACTGGACCTTAATGTATCCCAGAAACATCTATTTCTGTAGTCCTCATCACTAGAATTACAATAATAGGCAATACAGCTACTAACTGACCCCATCTGAGACCGACCTATATTTTGGATATATCTTTTTTTGAGTATGCCTTATCTATTGCTACTCAGCTAGCTATCTTGGAGGTCCTTTTCCTTCCAGAAATTTCTGAGCAACATTCCAAATAAATAGAAGGATCCTAAATAGAACACATGGGCTCATGTAAACATATTTGTCGAGACTTCCAAAGGATCATATTGGTAAAACATCTTTGTCAAAAAGAGTATCTTTCATGCTTTGCATTGGCTGCTTCTGGACATCAAGATACGGGCACAAGTCTTCCATCCTTATCGCTCCTGCATGATAGGGTTTGAGTGACCACGAAATGATAAAGATGCATAACTGCATTTGTAAATAGAATCTGCAGTTTCATTCTGAATTTTACAGGAATTTTTTACCTAAGTTTTTTTTTGCGAGTGAAATTCTTTACCCAGGCTAACGAAGAGCCTAAGAATTTGTTCTTAATGCAGGTTTTTACAAACAATTACCTAGAGCATGCTGTGGCGCTCCTGGCAGGGGCCCTTACAACTTCAATCTAACAGCAAAATGCGGTGAGCCTGGAGCGACGCCATGTGCTGATCCAAAGACACACTGGAGCTGGGATGGCATCCACTTGACCGAGGCCGCATACCGACACATTGCTAGAGGCTGGCTGCATGGACCGTTCGGGGACCAACCTATCGTACAGTCATCTTGAGCACACAGAGCCGCTTATTCTGTTATACCTCAAGAGTGTATCGACATGGCACACCAAATTGGAACGGATAATGTAGTTTCATTGTAGTTGCATGTATATGCCCTTCCATTTCCCGACTCCGTTGTTGTCAGGTAAAGAGCTGATATAGAGGCTATTAAAGCATGATTTCTTCATTGACAGGTGGTATAAGTAAAGAGTTTGTAATGCACAAAGCAATTATCATACAGATTGCCTTCTTTTGCAGTTCGTGATGAACAATCACTATGGTTCTTAACTGCAAATCCTGTCTGATTATATTTTGTACCCTTTATCTACTTTCTACACAAAGTGGGCACAAGGATTGCTCGCGAAGCATTGAAAAGAACATGGCATGATTCCTGGCTACAGGAATCTTCTAATATAAAATTGCCAGTTACTTGTATGTAGATTGTGATCACTCATTCTGTCCATAGCTGAAAGTCTGAAGATGATCTGTACGATCTCTTTATTATATTCCAGTGTTTGCTTGCCATATGTTACAATCGCTCACAGGCACGAGGTTAGGGGGAAGACAAGAAGCTTCAAGGTGCAGACCGGCGTGGATCCCACTTGTTTTCCAAGTGATTTTTAGTTGTACTGAATTTTGTCTTAACACGAATATCCCATCTGTTCTCCGAGTGGCCTTAAGTGTACGGAGTTGTGCTTCCTGCGCCAAGATTCTGGGGGACATTTGGTTGTTTGCCACTTGGAAATGCCATCATACGTCGCTATCACACAGGCCGTGATTCGCCACAGGCACACGGTGGTAGAATCAGTGATTTTACCAGTGTCATTGAAAATTTTCAATGGTGTATAAAACTGGTCTATGTAATAGTTTTCAAGATCTTCAAGCTAGCAGAGAACTATATATTGTCTCCTAAAAAATAAAAATTATATCTCATCCCTTTAAATACACTATTTCAACCAGCTCATTGCAATTGTTGAAAATATTCTCCCAATTTGTTGAAACAATCAGTAATAACATGAAATACTTTCTTAAAAAATATCACAAATTGCTAAAACAATTAGTAAAACCACGAACTTAGCGTCCATGATAACAATATTTTTGGCCGGCTGTTGCTTGTCAGTGCACCTCCGTTACAGGATCCAAAGAGGGAGAGAGAAACAGCATTGCAGAAACATGAATTCAGCGAAACGTCGATTGTTAAATGGGTCAAAAACAATCTACTTTGTCCTCTCAATGTGCCCTATCAACATAGGCGCCGATCCCATTCCCATCATCCTCGCCGAAGTAGCATCGCATACATGATCTGGTTCCAGGCGTCGGGCACCCCGGCGACGCACCAGTGCGTGCAGTCCCCGGCGGTCCGCCCGGGCTCGCGGTACACCGACGGGTGCGCGTCGATCCTCACCCGCGAGAGCTCGGTGATGTCCAGCAGCGACACCGGCGTGGACATGGACGCGATCACCTCCCGCACCGTGGCCTGCGCCGCCGTTATCTGGCTTCCCATCCCCGCGGCGGCGGCGTCCGTTGAAGCCTCGTCCAGAGGCCGGGTCCGGTTGTAACAGCCTCCCGCCGGCGCCGCTTGAGCCGCGTTGACATCACTGATCTCCTTCTCCTTCGAGCTGCGCGCTCGGTTACAGACAGAGTGTTCAGGCACACGCATGACTATAGGAAGACTATGGAATGGTGACGAAGGGCTCACGCGTAGCGGTAGTGGCTTGGGGAGATGCCCTGGAAGAAGACGCGGGTGCGCGACCCGTCGACGTGGGCGTCGACCCACCGTGCCCATGTGGCGAGGCCCCTGGAGAAGGCCGTCAGCCGGTCCATGTCCCGGTGGTACGTGCCGTTACCGTCCTGCACGAAGTCCCATCTGAAGGAGAACGAACACATACAAAGGCATCGTTAGGAATTTTAAATTCTGAGACCCGGTAGAGTACAATTTTCAGTAGTTTTGGGCAATGGCTGCGGCAGGCGTACGCACTCCTGGCCTGCGCCCCTGTACGTCCACCAGTGCCATGAGTTGAAGACGACCAGGTCCGCGCGCAGCCACGCGTTCGCCTTCCGCCGGATCGAGTCGAGCTTGAGCACGCGGCCCGTGTCCTCCCGCACGACGTCGACCAGGAACCTGCTATAGTGCAGCACCACCGACACGTCGTAGTCCTAGCAGAAATCAAGAGGAACGCAGTGCGGCGCCATGTACGCTCAGGTCAGCACGAACTGATTAACATTCGGTGTTCCATCAGTCAAACGACCTAGAGAAATTGTACTACCTCGAAGCGCACTGTCGAGACGGACTTGCCGTTGGTCTTGAGGACGGTGACGCGAGCCGGCGCCGGGACGGCGGCGTGTAGCATGCAGACGAGGGAGACCCACTGGTTCATGCCCAGCGAGTCACCCACGAACTTGATCCTCTTCCCGCGCCATCGCCGCAGGAACTCCAGGCCATCAAACCTTCCCGGCCGGCCGGGAAATGGTTCATGTTCACTCATCAGTGCAAGCTCAAATTCAAAAACGCAGGCAGAAACTCGGCACAAATCACGCTTTTCCATCAACGCACCTGGGCAGGCGGCAGCCGGCGGGGCTCCACCGGAGCTTGAGGTAGGCGTCGTCGGGGCGGCCGTTCCGGCGGCAGTCGAAGACGGGTGACACGAACGGGCAGGTCGACGCGTCGTACAGAGGGTACGACTCGTCCGCCACCCAGCTCCCGCGGAACAGGTCGCGGCCAGCTGCATCTGCCGAAGCCGACGGACATCGCAGCAGTGCAGCAGCTACCGCCAGGAGGAGGAGGATCCGCCTCACCGAGCCCTGGCAGAAGAACCGTGCCCTCTGCGGGGAAGAAGACGGTGCCAGGCGGCGTTCCTCCGCCATGACGACGACCGACGGATGCTGCGAGCCCGCGAGCTTCCAGCTGACACAGTGCGCATCTTAACACTTGAATACTGGAGTAGTAGATCACTGCGCGCGACGTGACAGATCTTGTCGCAGTGACACAGTGAGTTAATTAGTCGCCACTAACTGTGTTTTGTGCAGGTCCTCATTAATCTAGGAGTAATTCGGTCTTAGGTTCTGCGTGGGCCAAGCCAATCAGTTGTGCACGGGTTCTACAGTTCTACTAGCGGACGAGGCATGTGACCGCAGAGCGAGGAGATTATCTTATGTGCAGCGTTAATCTCGAAGAGAACATGCAGTTGAAGAACAAACAATTAATACAGTGTCCAGTTAATGAAAAATGAGGAGACACATGATGCACCACAGACACTTTTCAGTTTTCACCAGCAATTTTATTTTTCTAGTTTGTCATCTACTAAAACAATGTATTAGTATACTCTAGTCTAGAGTAAAATGACATAATAAAAATTCATTTAATGTAGCCGTGTTTCACAAGTCAAATGGGTATCTTCATGCCCAAAGTAAAGTCAGTGAAACTATTTTCCCCCTTCAAGGTGAAACCTTCACTAAGGGTTCATTCGTTTCTCTTTTCTCACACATGGATTAGTGTTGGTTTAGCTAGAATTCAATCCATTACAAATAAAGTATGATTTGATTCCCTCTCATTTTGTTCTAATCCACTTCACCTCTTATAAAACCGAACAAGGCATAGGGATATGTGTTGAAGCTGGAATGAATCAAATACTCCCTCCATCCTGATTTTCAAGTTATTTTGGGTCCGAACATATGAAGTATTTTTATATCGGTTGAGAAATGAAATCAATTGATCATTTGATGGGAAGACACGCACTTAATCTTTCGATACATTGTTTCATACGGCCCCAGGCAATTGAGCATAGAAACAAAGTATAAACTGGAATTTTTTATTGAATTTCGAGGATAACAATCAACCAGCCTATCATTGTACTGCACTTTGCAGTGGCTGCTTCAATTTCAATCACCCTATCTGAAGAAATTATTAAGCCGCACGATCTTGCAAACACTAAAATCCGTTCCACTCATCCCCGTTGCAGGAGCATGGCGTACATGATGTGGTTCCACGTGTCCGGGAGCCCCGCTACGCACCAGTGCGTGCAGTCGCAGCCGTCCCGCCCCGGCCCGGCGTACACGGACGGGTGCGCGTCGATCCTGAGCTGCGACAGCGCGGTGATGTCCAGCAGCGACACCGGCGCCGTCATGGCGCGGATCACGCCGCGCACCACGGCCTGCTCCGGGAGCGCGGCCGTCCCGCCGGCCGTCGCGTCCGTGGCGTCCTGCAGCGGCCGCGTCTGCTTCAGGCAGCTGCCTCCTCGTGCGGGCACTTCGCTGTCCTGCTGCTTCGACCTGCGTGCGCACACGGGTGAATGCAAGAACGCCTAATCAGAGAGCATTGCAAGGTCGATGGGCAACACGGGCCTGCATTGGCTGCAGTGCTGTGTGCCTGTGTGTGGACCAGTGGAAACAGAGCAGCATGGGTGGCGAGCGTCGCGAGAGCGATGAACTCACATGTAGTGGCTTGGGGAGATGCCCTGGAAGAAGACCCTGGTGCGCGACGCGTCGATGTTGGCGTCGACCCAGCGCGCCCATGTGGAGAGGCCCTTGGAGAAGGCCACCACCCGGTCCATGTCCCGGTGCGTGCTGTTCCCGTTCTGGACGAAGTCCCACCTGGATCACCAGAACAAGGTGATCACACAAATTAGTTGCATGAACGACTGACTGCTTGATGAACCATCCGATAGGTCCGGCGAAGGAGAAGAAGAAGATGCCAGGACGGCGACCATACACTTGGCTCTTCCCCCTGTACGTCCACCAGTGCCAGGTGTTGAAGACGAGCAGGTGAGCGCCGAGCCAGGCGCTGGCGTTGCGCATGGAGTCCAGCTTCAGCACGCGCCCGACGTCCTCCCGCACGACGTCCACCAGGAACGTGGTGTGGTACAGCGCCAGCAGCAGGTCGTAGTCCAGGAACCGCACGGACGAGATGGGCTCGCCGGGGACGTAGGCGACGCGCGCGGGCGCGGGCGCCGCGGCGTGGAGCATGCACGCGAGCGACACCCACTGGTTCATGCTCAGCGAGTCGCCCACGAACATGACCGTCTTCCCTCGCCACTGCCGCAGGAATTCCGCGCCGTCGAATCGCGGGAGCTCGCACCCGGCGCCGGCGGGGCTCCACCGGAGCTTGAGGTACGCGGCGTCGGGGCGGCCGTTGCGGCGGCAGTCGAACACGGCCGGCACGAACGGGCAGGCCGATGCGTTGTACAGCGGGTACGATTCGTCCGCCACCCACCGACCCCGGAACAGGTCGCAGCTTGCTGCGGCCGCCGAGGCAAGGCCCCTCCGCCCGCTCGCGCCCGGCAGGACGGCGGCCACAACGATCACAAGCACCACCCAGCTTCCACGCGGGGGCCGTGGCGCCCCGCGTCCCTCCGGCGCCATGACGATCGGTGCCGGGAGATGCCGGCACTGGCGGCGGCATATATAGGAGCTAGGCTGGCGCACCATCAGCCACGACGGATCGCTTCTTTCTGAAGCAGATCTGGCCCCGCGGTTTCCGAGGCTGCCGCTCGCGCGCGCACGCATTCTCTTCGAGAGTCCATGTCCATCGTTGCGTGAGACAGCTCTGCTTAGAGTGTCACTGAAGCTACCGAGCTTATCTACCGAGTGCCATTTGAGGAGAAGAGGTTGACGACGGGCCCGCTTACCCGGGCGAGACACGTGAACGCTGAGCGAGGGAGTGTAATGCCCAGCGTGGATTTTCTTCAAGGAATTGTGCAGCGCGGATCTCAAAGTTTCTCGGTAGAGTAGATTAAAAGCGTAGGAGTACACTATCGCCTAACCGAGGGCAACAATCTACTAGTAGCAGTGTATTGTAAACTTCACGCTAACTCTAATCAGCGAGCCACTGCTCATTGGCTAACGAGGAACTCTGGCTTGTGCCTTGCAATCAGTGGTGGTGTACTACTGCACATTAGAAGCACACAGTTTTCTCTATCCCTGCTCCGACCATCTCTCTAACCAGGATTCTGAGCTTGTTTGCGATCTAAAATTGTTTCCGATCCACCAAACTTGTATGGTATGGTTAAGAACTTGAGTACAACTGTACAAGTGGTGTTGGTGTTGGCAAACGGATGCACTCACATGCCTCAACACAAGGTACTGTGAGCGTTACAGACGGACTGCCAAAAATAGAGCCAATACATGAGGCCACACTGATGAACTGCTAAAGAACAGAGTGCATGTTCGAGCTGATGTTGATGAAGGCCTTAAAAGACTGCATATCTAAGGGAAAACCGCCAAAGACAGAGTAATTCAGTGACGGGAAAGTGAACTGCAAAAAATAGAGAAACTCAGTGAGGGAAAACTAGGGATCGAGAGAAGAGTATCGATCTGGCGATAATAATAAGGTCCTCCATCCACGCAGAAACGTCCTGTCATTCCCAAACTTTTTGCCCAATGACGTGTAGGAAATGCCTGTGTCTTCTGTAGTAGATGGAGCAGCTTGACTTTCTGACGACTCAAACCGAATTCCATCTGAAATTTCAAAAGGCAGATCGAGCTGATGTGCGCTGTTGCTTGAGTCTACAATATGTAGTATAAAATTTAGGAAAAAATCGCCTTTAATATATTGGTGCGTGAGGTTACCGGGCTCCACGCTCACTGAAGCAACGGCTCCGCAAACTCCATGGTAAGGCTGTTCAAACTCCATGGTAAGTGTTCTTGACAAATGGTTGTAGCAAGTGTTTGAAAGACCATCGCATAAAAAATGTTATTTACTAGTACATCGAGTGTTCTGCGGTTAGGAATGAGCGCTCGATTTTGGTATATGCTGCAGGCAAAGAAAGGCTATATTGATGCAAGATGATCACCTGTTCTCACATTAAGCATCTGAACGAGAGTACATCCACTCTTTGGATCTCGAAATTCACGAAACGGATAGACTTGTGGCGGGTCAAGATAAACTTTTGAGCTAGAAAGAGAGAGCTCCTCCGCGCACTGCACTGGACCATTACTACTGTGATCAAGTCTTCACACATCGCATTCTACTACAAAGCACAAACCATACGTGAACGCGATGATCCCTCCCGCCCCAACGAAACTAAAAAGGCACAGCATCTCATCAGTAAGGGAAGCCGCCGTCGCGCCGCCCGCCCGCCGCGGCGTAGAGCAGGTCGCTGAAGTCGCAGAGCTCCTCCATGCGCGGCGGCTCCTGCTTCGTCACCGGCACCGGCGCCGCGGTGAAGCGGCAGCCGCCGTTGCCTGCCTGTTGCACATCGTGACCCCACCCGGCCTGCTGCTGCTGGTGGTGCCACCCCGCGTCGACGAAGGCCGGACGGCACGGACGCGGCCTCTGCGGCTGCGTCGGCGGGGACGACGACGACGACGACGGCGACTTGCCGGTGAGCCGCTGCACGACGGCCTTGAAGCTGGCGGCGTCGGAGCTGATGAACCGCGTCTCGATGACCTTGACCTTCACGTCGGGCTGCTGCCGGCCGCTGGATCCCTGCTGCTGCTGCTTGACCGCCATGGCCATCGCTTCGATCGACCTCCTGTTTCCTCGACGCAAAAGCCTCTTACTTGCTGCCTGGCGTGGCGTCAAGCTCTGTGTCACTGTCTCTTCTTTGCGCTGGTGGGTTCGCTGCGGAAAAGCCCGATCTCCCTCGGGAATTTATAGGTTCAGCAGCCATGACGACCGAGCGAATCGCAAGCGCAGCCATCTCCATTGCCCACTATCAAGTGGGACCCAACGCTCACCGGACCGTGCTGTCAGTGACGGAAACAAGATGATGCTATTCGTGGTGGGCGTTCGGCGACCGGTCAAAGATGTGTGGGTCGTTACGGAACAGCGGTCAACAGTTCCGGGCGGACCGGGCGGTCAAGCGCTCGTGCGGAATAGCGGCCGCATCGGACTGATTGGATCGGATCGGATCTGATCCCCCTGTAGACTACAACTTCTAGTGTGATGCGGGTCCATCTCTTTTCCAGGAATTAATCCGGTCACCTGATTGGTGCGCGCTCTAGATGTTGGACATGTTTGGTGAGCGTTCGAGAGTTGACTGAACCCCCAAGGTTTGAAATTTTGACTGTGCGGAAATTCACCATCGGTTGTTGCTAGCTACTGCTCCGTTTCGATGTCATTTTCAGGTCTATTTTTTTTTGGGGGTCTGAGGTGGCACATGCATGATTACCGGAATTTATCTGGCGCACGTGAAGTGTAGATTAATCGATGGTAAAGAATTGTAGTTACGAGATATTTCAGCTCCGTTCGAATCAGTTGACTGCCGTTGCCGCTCGGTGGTAAAGAATTGTAATTACCAGTATTTTTTTCCCCTTGTGATCATCTTGGGCCCTCTCGTCGCTGTCGGATAACTTTTGGGTTGATATTACTGGACCTATATTTTTTGTCATTTACTAGTGGTTCTATTTGATCACAGGCATGAGGTCACAACTTAAAACTAACACTCTGATCAAATGACTGAGTTAATGTTAATAATTATGTACACAAGGCTAATCCTTGTTTCGACTACTGCAACCTCACTCAAAGTGTATATGTTGCCTTCATGTAAAGACGACGGGAATGTCACAATTCTAGGATCACCAAGGCGTACTCAGCCTTGCTTGCATATCTTCATGGTTAATCCATTTCCCGTCTATCCTTAACATTTTGTACAGAAAGCACAGAGAACCATTGATGCATGCCTTATCCATAAACGAGTACAAATAACGGATGCATGCATAGAGAAATCGATCCGCTACTTTTGGAATTATCCGAGTACTACAAGACTGTATAATACAAGTAGGAGCTGGTACAGTAGAGATTAACTATAATTCTGTAGCTCTGTTCATAGAGCACGTGGCATGGGTCCAGTCAAACTAGCCAGCGCCGTCACCAGTCAGTCAGCGGTCAACACATTAGATCTTCTTCAAGAAACGATACATTTCCCGTGCGTATGTCTCCATGCGATCGATCTGTAGACTGCTAATTGAAATTATTTGCTCCCATGTTGGGATCAGTCATGCCGTTTCTCAGACTGAGATCTTGACTCCGTGAGACATATCTTCGAGTAACAAAATGGATGGTTTACTGGCTTTCTTTGCCATCTTGTAGCTAGAGGGAAAAAAAAAATCGATCGTTCTGACCTTTCTTTGCCTTCTTTGACTTGACTTGAGCTCGATCGTAGACTCACTTAACGGCCACATCTTTATGAGCAAAAAAAAAAAATTTGTTAAATCGTCCAAATTGTTAATTGTATTTGAATTTGTTACGTGGCAGTGCCGACATCCAGGAGTCTAGCTTGACACAGGCCAGTAAATCAGTCACCTCTCCGTCATATTTACCGGCGCCAGTACTCTTTGATACTCTCTCTGTTCTTTAATTGATGTCGCCGTTAACTTTTAAATTCAACTTTGATCATTCGTTTTATTTAAATATTTTTGATAAATTTCATATATTTTAATATAATTTAATTTATCATTAGAGTTATTTGAATCGCAACTTAAAATTTTACATATTTGAGCAAATTTTTTGAATAAAAAAATGATCAAAGTTGAGTTAAAAAGTTAAAAAACGGAGGGAATATATAGTTAAGCATGATTTCATAAGAGTTACGACCAGACACCGTGGAAAACCAATTATCTCAAATTGCAGTATATTCGTTTATGATGCAGTAATCGATCGTAAAGTATTAGTGAAATCTCATCTAATGGGTCCAGAATAACGAATCCTATCGATCGATGAAGCGCAAAAATACAAGAACGCTTAAAGGTGTGCCCTTTTCCTTTATTTTTTTAGGATGAAATGTTGAATTTTGATAAGCTTATTAGCATCACAAAGCTTCGACGAATGGACAGCTGAAACCAGATCCTTTCTTTGGACCTGATTTAGGGCCACGTACGGGCCGGTCTGGGAAGTAGATCAAATGTGTGCCTGCGAGTCTCCTTTCCATGGATTTGTTTTTAAATAACTTGATGATTTGTTACAATAGGAAGTTTTTGTAGTTGCAAGATATTAATGTTAATTGTTCGACTGAACCCACAATAATTTTAAGCATCATTATTACTTTGATGAAAAATAAAGGTTAATTATCAAATCTAAAATTGTGCTGTAGATCTTATTGAGGGTTACAATTTTCATAGACGCATAGCTATAATCTTGTGAATGGAAGCAGCTGCGAACTTTGAAGTAGAAAATTAATTATGATAATATTATCTCTGTCTTCTTGGTTGAAGCTGTGGAGCAAGTTTTATAGCACATTTCATGGAACGGAACCGTGAAAAAGATAAATACGTCGTGGTTCACGCCATATAACTTTTCTCATATGGGAATGCACCACTTTCTCAACAGCCTAGTCACTTGGATGCGTTAATACATTTCTGGTCATACACGGACCGGTCATAGCAATATCATCTGGATATAATTCAGAAAGGGATCTCTCGAACGATTTATTTTCATCTTTCTACTCTGAACAATAGCCCTATACCCCAACTGAAAAGAAGAACCATCGACTGATCTTTATGATTCTTCAAGTTCAAGCATACCTATTGACGTTAGATTAATTGCAATAGTTTGCGTAGTGTCAGTCATAAGGAGTGAACAATACCCAATCGACAGTAATTAGCATCCCTTGCATATGTAGCGAAACAGACGTGCGCTGCATCGATCGCCCCAACAAATTAGCTGCATCGACCCAAACAATCTCGAGTGCGTATGGCGCGTTGCTTTGTTCTCAAGATAGCATCCCTGACAGGGCCCTCTAGTAAAACCCTAGATGTCTGAATACGAGGTGCATGGGCAGCAGACATGACTCATTGGTGGCAGGCAGAGCTCGGATGCCGAGGAGCTAGCGGGCGCGAATCAATCGAGGCGCGACAACGACGCTTCCGAATCAAGCGTCAGTGTTGTTCTAGTCGCCATGTTTTGCTAGCTGTAGAGGTCGATCAGAGCCGCAGCCATGGATGGGAGGTAGAAGACGACTGAGACTCGGAGCTAGGTTATTGGTCGCTGTGCGTCGTTAATAGGCAGGAATCGTCGAGGTTGCATTCATGTTGAGACATGTCGACGAGCCTTCAGATAGAGAAGGTACCATGCGACAGTTCTTGGATATATCTGCCTTCCATCATGTTCAATATATGTGCTTGGACGCAGCCGGTGCTAATTTTCCATGAGAGCTCGATCGATCTGTGGAAGGAATTTCTGAGCATCGAGCTCTAATTCTAATGTGCTGTGGGATTGTAGGAGGGTGTTGTGATAGGTTGTTTGCATGCATGGTGCTTCTGGTATGGAAGTGATGGCCTGTACATGCTCCATCTGTTCTCTTTCTTCTAGCAGGGGTATATGGTGGAACATGTTTTGATGAAAAAAGTTATATTTGACAGCAAGGGGCATAATTACCATAGAGTATAGACAAACACAGGGCTGTCTGTTGAAGAAAATCCAACAATAAACCTAGTTATGTTAGAACGGAGGGAATGATGTGTTACATTGTCTATTATAAGGAAAGAAGAATAGATGGCCCATAAAACCCTGACTTGCGATCTTGACTATTGACCACTATATCGTCGTGGAGGTTGCTGAGATTCCAGCATGGTCAAATAAAGAGGCTAGCTATAGATGCTGATAATAGTTTGCTAAATCAGTGTTGGTTGCATTCATGCCCGCGTACAATTATATCATTCTACCAGAATACTCTCTCTGTTCTTAAATTAATGTTACCGTTGACTTTTAATATTAACTCTGATCATTTTTTTTCAAATGTGTAAAATTTTAAGTTGTGATTCAAATAACTCTAAGTGATAAATCAAATTATAATAAATATATGATATTTATAAAAAAATAAATAAAACGAATGATCATAATTAATATTAGAAGTCAACAATGACATCAATTTAAGAACGAAATGAGTACATGGTTAGTCATGCACGTGCACGAAGCAACCAAAACAAAGCGTACAGTCAGACAGAGAGTAGGCACACGAGTGGGGTAGTTACAGAGAATTTGAAGGAAAGGAATTTATCAGCCGGATCCAAAGAATAACTGTGTTTGTCATTACCCTTGGTCTTACCTGCACATTTTCTGAAAAGTTTATGAATGGATTTAGTACAACATAAGCCTCTGGACTAAGTACTTTTTGTTGTTCATACGAACAAATTTGATTTTTTTTTCCTGTTTGTCGGCACAACTAGTTAGCCGACGTCTTGGGTTGACCAGATTCCGCTAGAGCCAATTGGTGCATTGGAGCGAGAGCACTAGATAGCGTAAGAATCCCTTCAGCCAGCAATATGAGATCCAATTAATTAAATCAAATACTCGAGAGCACGTAATCGGTTCTAGTTAGATCACTAGCTGGCATTTGAAAACATGTATGAAATTTCGTGAACTCAGCCTAATTATTTGGTGAGAACTACGTCGCATCACTCATGTTTCAGTCATCTAGCGACTACATTGTGAATATTTTTTTCTTTGTAATTGTAATGAAAAAAACACGTTTTTTTTTTGTCTGATTTAACGACAAAAAAAATTTAGAGCCTGTGAAAATAGTCGTGTTACATGTAGTCATTTCATGATGGTTACAGAATGCACTCATGTCGTTTGGCAACTGAAAAGAAAAAACTCAGGAATTTTTCATGAATGAAAGCAAGGAGATCTCGATGGTCCTGGTGCATACGTACATCGGTACGTTGAAGTTGTCATGTCTTCGATCCCTGGATTACTATGACCGTGTCTTTACGTTGCTTGTTTCTCGATGTGACCTTGAGGAAAGTGTAGCATACATCTCGATCAAATACGCCATGTGGTCCTCTAAGGTGGCACAGATTTCAGTTATTTTCAAGTTCACTATCCTCTTTTAAAGAGCAATTTCCACTGATGTAATATTTGAGCTAGGTAGGTTAGCTAGGTAGTGTTCGTTTACTTATGACGAATGCTATATATTTCACCATATCTATACTCCCTCCGTTTTTCATGTTAGGACGGCATTCTTACCTCATTTTTCGAGATTAGAAAAGTTGCCCTAATGTCACTGCTTAAAAATCAGATAACTGAAATTTTTGGCTTTAGCTAAAAGGACTTTAATAAATAATTGATGCCTTATCTCTTTCATCGCAGTGAGTAAACATGACTCATATCAATCTCAGCAGTGAGTTTGACTTTTTAAGAATTACTGACCAGGAAAACTAGCTAGTTACCATTGGTAAACGGTCAGTTATTTAACTGACGTTATTGCAGATCAGATGCCACGCAAAGTCAGTAATTTCAAAATTACCTATAGCTACGGTTTAGAGCTTTAGATCCCTAATTGGGAAGAGTAAATTAATCAACCAATACCATCCAAATGTCAAACAGTACAAGATTGTTAATCCGTAGGATTACAGAATAGAGTATGGCGATTTGCAGGGAATGGAAGAGGAATAGAGACATTGGGATTGAGAAAGATGGAATAGGAGGTTTAATTCTCTTGTTCCCTGACTCCCTCGTGGGCAGGTCTAAATCCCAGCTTAGTTAGGTCTGATGCGTTTTACCAGATGCACCCTTGGTCTTTGTCCTATACTCATAATATCCCCCAAAACAAAAGGTATAGGCCAAGGGCAACGTCAAGACAGATGCAGATGCGGATATGAACTCATCATGTTTTGTAGGGGTACATTTGCATAATCGAACGATAATGACAATGTTGTAGATGGAGACACCTAATTACTTCTTCTGAGGCAAGTTTTCGGGCACATGATCCCTATTCAAAGGACAACGATCCCTTCTTTTCATTTGGTCCTTCCAAGACCAGCCAAGACATGCATACATCCATATAGTCAGGCATGGATACTCATGACTGTGTACACAGTGAACCTATCAGGATGGTCAATGCTCCCATCAATCTAGAGATAAAAAAACAAGGGAATACAGCTCAAACCCATCTGCAACAGGCCATACAAAATTTTTTACAACTAAGGCTAGGCTTTGGTTGGCGTCTTGGGACTTGCTAACCCTACCTCATCCCCAATATAAGCAAGCAGCCATAGACGCTTCTCCCTTCTATCTCCCCTTCATCTTGTTTTTCTTGTTTGTCTCTATACTTTGCTGCTTTGAGTTTTGAGGAGCTGAGCTACAATCAGGCGAAGCATATTTCCAAGGTTTGTGCTTTTCCTTTTGCTGTGTTAGCCCTATAGAACAACAAGAAGGTATATAAGCATGTAGTGAAATGGAATCATCTACCTCAGTTTCTCATTGGATTGTTTCCATACATGGCTTGCTTCTCAGATCTTAGGTTTGGCAAGGGAGAATGCATCCGAGCAGCGGGTCAATGTCTGTGCCACCAGGATTCCGCTTTCATCCGACTGATGAGGAGCTCCTCTACTACTACCTGAGGAAGAAGGTAGCTTATGAGCCCATAGATCTTGATGTCATAAGGGAGATTGATCTCAATAAACTTGAGCCTTGGGATCTCAAAGGTAAAGATGATATGCGATGTGTTTTGCTTGGACATACTTTTGCATCTTGCTAGAGTCATATAGCTAGCAAATTCACGGAAAATCTTGGGCATGGCAGATAGGTGCAGGATAGGAACGGGGCCTCAGAATGAATGGTACTTCTTCAGCCATAAGGACAAGAAGTACCCAACGGGGACTAGGACGAATCGTGCTACTATGGCAGGTTTCTGGAAGGCGACAGGGCGGGATAAAGCCATCTTCCTTGGCAACGCCGGGAGGATTGGCTTGAGGAAAACCCTTGTGTTCTACATCGGCAGGGCTCCCCATGGAAAAAAGACTGACTGGATCATGCATGAATACCGTCTTGACGAAGAAAATGTTGAAGTTCAGGTAATATATCATGTGCTATAACATTCAGATATTGGCTTCCTTGCCATAATCTATTCTGCAAATTTTCATGGTTGAGGAACCTTTTCTATGTGTTCTTCTGATGAGACAATTTGTAAGTTAGATGTTAAGTTTGGTGAATTAGTAAGTCTGATAACATCATGCTAGATTTTGTAAGCAGATTATTTCTTTTGAAATGCAGGCCGTGCATGTTTCTTTCATCTCCAAACATCATACACTAGTTCTTGTAAATTGACTGAATTGCATCTGATTTAAAAATTAATTTTTTTTCTGAGATGCAGGAAGATGGATGGGTTGTGTGTAGGGTTTTCAAGAAGAAGAACTATCAGAGGGGTTTCAACCCTGCAGAGATGGCGATGGTGGACGACGATGAGCTCCCACCGTTACCGGTACCTGTCCCTGGCAGCATGCCCGCGGAGCATAAGCAGAACCCCCACCTCATGCACTATGACTTCCCTTCCTTCGACCCCTCCATGCAGCTCCCACAGCTCATGAACGCCGACCAGCCCGTCGCAGCTCTCCTCTCCGGCCAGCCTAGCATCGCCATGGGCATGAGCTCCCTCGACGTCGAGTGCTCCCAGAACCTAATGAAGCTCACAGCGAACAGCAGCCAGGAAATGCTCCATGAAGGAGGTGGCGGCGGCGTCGACCGCTTTATTCCGGGCACGACGGATTGGTCCATTCTGGACAAGCTCCTCGCCTCGCACCAGAACCTGGATCAGCTCTTCCAGGGCAAGCAGCTGGTCACTGCAGCATCTGCCGCACCAATGGCGCCATACCATCAGCAGCTTATGGAACTGAGCGACACATCGTCGTCGTTGCAGAGGCTACCCCTGCGGTACCTCGGCGGCCAGGCAGCCGACAATCTCAGGTTCCCCAAGTAGGTGGACCTAAAATTTACGTCGAACCGCAGTCAGTCCAGCTTTATTTTGCTATAATAGACTGGTTAATTTAGTCTATTTTGATGCGGATCTTAATGCTTCAAAATGTAAATACGGTTCAACTGTTTGGGTTATGCATGCATGAAATGCCATTTCAATGGTATTCGCTGAGAAATGCCATTTCGATGGTCAGGATCCTTTTTTATGTTCCCATTTCGGCTTTAGGGTTGCTTGTCAATTGTTGTTTCTTGTTTGGAATATTACTTATGTTTCAGACTTTCCCCAAAATGATCTTCTGGTTGGAGAACTGAGCATCCTTTGCATTTGTTGTTTGAATAATGTTATACTAGTACTTCTGTTTCAAAAACTTCTCCATTATGCATGAATGAAGTGTTCTGTTGCCCAGTTTTAACCATGAGCGCTGTATAATAATTAGCGGTGGTAATCTAGCGAATGGTAGACAATATCACCAACAAAGAAGTACCGGCAAACTCAGAAATTTGTCACATCCATGGTGCTAGACGAGGATCAAGCTAAATTGGATGAAATGACTCTTAAACAGAAGCAACGTGTGTGAAAAGAGTCACGAGGTTGGAGTAGAACATGGAAAAATATGTAGACGGTCACAATTCAGGAACTAACCTACATTTGAAAGCATTTTAATTGATGATCTAAGGATGGCTGGTGACGAGACCAGAATGTATAGGGGATTTAATTATGGGTCGTCTCAAAGAACCATAGTGTTTCATATATGCTTCTGGAATTGGCTTTGAAGGATCGGCTAGATGAGAAACCAAAAATTGATGAGGGCGGTGGCCTTAAATTTGTTGGACCATTTAATTGATGATATAGAATCTGAACCAATTTTCAACACTTCTTTTATGCATGGTATTCGTAGGAAACTTATTAATTTACCAATGTACGTAATTTGAGAATTTGGGTGTGTCTACTGATCCCCTTCGGTGGGCCTCTTCGCCGTGGTAGGTTGGTAGCCTTAGACCATTTGTTCCCTTGGACCAATGAATTGAGAATGAACTATTCTGCTCAAAGAAGGCAACGCCTGATGCGTCACGGCGCTTCCTCCGTGTCTGCCTCCACATCGCATCCCAAGCCAGCGGCAAGGAACACCGGCTGCAAACTGCGACTAGTTAACTGTCTCGCCACGCGCAACAAAGTTCGTGCGTGCGTCGAGAGGATAAACTTATGCGTAATCCAGCGTGCCAAGAGCAGGGTTTACTATTTCGTTTAAACCACTAAAACCAATCGGAACGATTTAACAAAAATCACGAAAACCAAAAAAATTAATTAAAAACCGCTCCAAATCAAAAATTCAAAATTTAAACAAATTACTACAGTAAACCGATCGGTTTTGATTTCAGATTTCAAAATTTGAAACCCACCGGTTTCACGGTTAGCCGACCGGTTTTCGATATTTCGAATTTTTTTAAATTTTTAAATTTTTTTTAATTTTTAAAACGAAAACCGGTCGTCTGGTAAAATCGAACCATATCAATTTCACCGAAAAAGGCGAAAACTAACCGATTTTTAGCGGTTTTGTAAACCTTGGCCAGGAACCAGATTTTATTTGAACTTTCCTGGGCAGCAGATGCGTGAGCGAAGCAGTGTTACCAGCTCCCTCCCGTCCGCAGTGTTCGATGGTATATAGAGGTCAGCAAAGACGGGCACAAAACCCATCTCTTTCGATGAGAGAGTTCATAGAATGTGAAACAGGTAAAAGTCTTTTGGAATCAATCGCTCAGTCGAGCAAGGAAACGTAACTATAACTACAAAAATGGGCGTGTCACAGTGTGGCGTACACGACTAAGCTTACAACAAAGCCTAACAGAGCACCGGCCGTGACCTGGACCTCTGTGTGGCCAACATTTTCACTCAACCGGGTACCCTCCTCTAGATATGCCAACTTCAGCTTTTGCAGTTCAGTTCCATCTGGATCTGAACTCCGGCACGCATTCAAATTTGGCCACTCGGTTTCAGAATTGTGCCTGGAGGGGCCTGCATATGAATGGGACGGCGAAATTGCCTCCTCAGGAACAGAAATGAGCTCAGCAGGCATGTCGAGATCTGAATTCAGCGCCACCCTTTCTCTTAGGGCCAAAAGTTTGTTCAAAACCTTGGCATGGTTGCCCACCTCCCTTCTGACGCCCTATTGAAACATCAGGAGAGCATCAAAAGGGCATTAGCTCATCATGACAGTTCACGCCAGATATGTAATCCAAAATTTCTTGTATAATGCAATCTGAATGATATATAGTTCACAGGGAGTTGAACAATCTAGAATGAAAAAAATATATTGGAGAATACAGAAATAACAATCTACAGGGGCCATTGCAATTCATGTGATTCAGAATGAAAGAACACAC